>CAUYUJ010018702.1:168514-178514 GCA_963575745.1 Prorocentrum cordatum
AAGACGAACACCGAAACTGCCAATCTGCCCAGAAACGCTAATAACATCCCAATAAGCCCAAGGTCCCGTGAGGCCTCGAAGAGGCATCCAACAGGCTCCAAGAGAGGAAAGAAGAAGAGGGAGGGAGGAATACGACGAACACGAAGGGAGAGACCCCGACACGATGCGGAAGAGCATGCCACATGTTACGGCTCTCTCAAGCCTCGGCACACAATGTGCGTTATACGGCTTCCTGTGAGTTCCTCGAACACAACCGTCACCCATGCAGAGTGCTAGGCTCGCAGGGTGGCGGGACTTGACGCAAGCAGCTAGTCATGACGATACGACACATGACACGAGGTTGCTTGGGCGGATACCCCTCATTTATCCCTGCGAGCTCTGATGTTACCCTGTCAACGCAACTCGCGTAGGAACTGTTTCTGAAGGGCTTGAAAGGATACGCGAAACGTCACAAATTGCGCTGCTCACCCCTGGCGAGCGGCCAGCCCCCCCCCGACGTAGCAAGTCCGTCCGATGGGGGCGGCGGCCTCACGGCCAACCCCAAGGGGAGAGAGCCCAACACTAGAGGAACACACGTACGGCATAGACTCACACTTTCGGAGCTCGGCGCGGGTTTCTTGGATCGGCGCATGGGACCCCTGGAGGCGCCTCTGGAGTCGCCCCCGTCGCGCAGCGCGCTCCAGGGAGGGATGCTCTAGCGCCGATCCAAGAGATCCGCGCGCATCTCAGACAACGCACGTTTCTGTAGTTGTTTGCTACGCGACAACACGGGCAGCAAGCGGCAAGGGAGGGGGGGCAGATAGGAGGGGGGCAGATGATTTTGCTGCTCCGCACCGCAGCACCTGTACAGAAGCACGGCTGCGCACGCTCGCGAGCCAGCGCTGGCCGAGCAGAAGGCCGCAGTGACTAGTCGATAAAGACTCTGTACAAGAAACGCAATGATGTCACTCCCATCGTCGGATCGCGCGCTCCCCCACGGCAGGCTCGTGCCGTGACGACCTGGGCGCTGGCTTCCGACACCGCGTCGATAGCGCAACTTTAAGCGACCACAACTGTGCGATTCCGGGCCGCCGCTGGCGTGCAACCTTGAACTCCCGCGCCGGGGTCGCCGCCGCGTCGACACGACGCGAACTGACTGCCTCCCAGACCACCCCCCCTAACCCGAAATCCCAAATTTCGGGTTGGGCGGTGTCCGGTTTATTCCTTTTGTTCAGTATTCCGGAGAGGTCCCCCTCTGGGACTGGACGGCACAGCGGGGTCTTCGGCGGGGTGGGCAGGGGAGACCAAGTGGGCAGCGACGAACCTGTGATTGCCGTCAGTTAGACTCGGCCCCCGTCTGCGAGAGCGCTCAGTCCTCCAAGTCGACGCCCACTGCGAGCTTGATCGACCTCTCCAGCGCCCTCTCGCGGCGCGCCGGAGCCTTCGACGGCCACTTGGCAGCCGCGCGGCCGCGCTGCACTTCCTGGCGGCCAGGCTCTGGGTTGCGCGCGGACAGACCCCCCAGGCAGTCACAGCTGGCCTCAGCGGGCCTCTCCGAGTAGTCTTAGGTCGGGCCTGTCCCCCTACAGGGGGATTTTCGACGAAAAAAAAAAGATACCCTCAAAATACCCCAAAAGGCCAAAAAATATTCAGAAAATAGTCGCCAGACTATTTTTGGACTATTTTTGGGGTATTTTCTACTTTTCGTAGAAAATCCCCCTGTATGGGGGAGAGGCCCGACTTACGAGTAGTCCCACCTGGCCCCTCGGCAGGCCCCCGAGGCCGGAGTCCTCCCGGCCCGCCGCGCCGCGCCGCGCCGCTTGCGGGCCCAGCGGGCTCGCTGCCGCTGCCACCACGCCCCGAGTTGTCGGGGGCAGTCCCAGCACCCTGGCCCCGCCTCTGGCGGCGCCCCAGGGGCGCTTCACACCCCGAGGCTGGGGCGTTGAGGCCGCCCCAGACTACACTGGGCAGGGCTGGACCTGAACGTTGCTCTGCGTTCCAGCTTCGTTCTGCCTTTCGTTCTGCTCTACCTGTTTTTTCCCTGTACCTCCCTGGAAAAGACGAGACACAAAACACAGCCGAAGTCCAGCAGGACAGCGTTCAGGTCCAGCCCTGACGCTGGGGGCCTGGCGAAGCCAGCTGGGACTACCGGCGGGGGCGCCTCTTGAAGCTGGCTGGGCCTACCTGGGTGAGCTGTCTGTGCGCAACCCGAGGCCTCACCAACTAACCAGCCTCGAACTGATCCCTATCCCTCAGATGGGCGTGCAAAAAGCGAGGACAATCTTAGGAATAGGCCCTTAAGATCGGCACCCTTAAGATCGGCATCGAGGTGAGGTGATGTCAAACATAGGGATAGGGATATGCTTCAAACTGGTAACCAACTCCTCGTGGATGGCACGGACTCGATACAACCTCAGCCGGAACGTGCAGCCCGCGCCGCCCACCGCGACGACCGCCTGCTCCGTGAAGCCGCAGCGGCTGTGCCGGACCTCTCTGGCACCCGCGAGCCGCCCGCGGCTCTTCGCCCGCGCCTCGCAGAAGTGCAGCACGTCGGCGGCGAGCGGCGGACTGGGCGCGCAGTCGGCGTCCTCGCCGCGCGGCGCCTGCGCGACGCTGGCGGCCGCCCTGCTGAGGAGGCAACAAGATACAGATACCGCGACGGCAAGTTCGTGTGACGCCGACGTCGGCGCTTGTTTCGGACACCGCGGGGATCGTTCAACTTTGAACGATCGGCCGTCAAAATCCACCGACCCTGTTGGCGTGTGTGAGGGGCTTGTCCGTTCAAGTCGTCATCTCCGTCATTCGTTGGTCGTCATCTCTGTCGTCCCCTTTCCCTGCCTCCCTCCCCCTTTCCCTGGGCTCGTCGAAGCTCCTCCCTTTCTTTTCCAGGGACCTCCTCAGCGCGCCAACCAAAGCGAAGTTGAGCAACGTCGTAATTGAGTCGAATGGAAGCCCTTCCCTTCGATCCCTTCCCCGTCGGGAGGGGGGGGGTCCAAGGGGGGGGGGGGGGGCAGATACGACGCCCCCCCGGGGTCCCAGAGCGCCCCCCCGGGGAGTCCCGGAGCCCAAAAAAGCATCAAGAGTGCCCAAAGAGGCCCAAAGACCGTCCAAGAGAACCCCGAATCGCCGAACGATCCGTCCAAGACGCCTTGACGGCCTCCAGACGGCCCAAGAGGCCTGCAAAGCGCCCCAAGAAGCCTCCAGGATCTTTCCCACGAGAGCCCCAAAAGGCAAAATTCATGGATTTCCCATGCGTTTTTTTTTTTTTTTTACAGATTTTGGCGTTCTTGCATCTTCCGCTTCCCGACGCGCCAAGACGGCCCAAGAGGCCCCCAAAATCGCCCCGAGACGGCCAAAGAGGTTCCCAAGAGGGTCCCCTAACGGCCGAAGAGGGTCCCAAAACGGCCCAAGACGCCTCCCAGACGGCCCAAGAGGCCCCCAAGATTGCCCCAAGACAGCCCAGGAGAGCCCCAACTTGCCCAGGAGGCCTCCACGAGTGCCTCGAGACGGCGCAAGAGGAGCCCTGGACGGCCCAAGACGGCCTCAAGAGAGCCCCAGGCTGTCCCAAGAAAGCCTCTGGCCTCCTCCTCCTCCTCCTCCTCCTCCTCCTCCTCCTCCTCCTCCTCCTCCCCACCGCCTCTGCTCCCCCTCCTCCTGCTCTCCTCTGCCTCCTTCTCCTCCTCTTGCTTCTCCTCCACATTCTTCTCCCCCCTCCTCCTCTCTCATCCACCTCCCCCACCCTTCCTCCACCTCCCACTCATCCTCCTCCCCCTGCCCCCCTCGTTTTCGTCTTCGTCGTTCTCAGGGTCGGCGGCACTGGCCGCAAGGCCTTCGCAATCAGATTGTTCAACATCGACCGATACTGGGTCGCTGGCTGCTTTCAACGTTGCACGCCGGCTGCGGGGTCGCCGCCGGTCGACACGACGTGACCCTACCGCACTCTCTGGACCTCTCGCGGGGCGCTGGCGGACCCGAACCTCGAGGCGAGCCCAGCCGTGGCGACGAGGGCCATCCAGCACGAGCAGCAATACCGGTACTTCCTCCTCTGTCGGGGGTCTTCTGACCCGGGTCAATCCAGACCCGGGTCAGCAGGAAACCAAAAACTGCAAAGCAGGAAAAAAACACTGCAACGCAGGTCTTCGCAAACCCGGGTCAGCCAATTATGTGCGGCCGCCCCGCGGCCACGAGCGGCTCGCGAACCTGGGTCAGCCAGAGGGGGTCTTCGCAGGATCCTGCAGGATCCGGTGCCGTGGCTGACCCCCGTTTGCATTGACCCCCGTCTCAATCGGGGATGGACAGATCCCCCTTTAGTAAAACGTGGTTTAGTGAAAACGACCTGAGGCCCAAACCTAGCGGGCGCAAGCCTGGAAAATAGCGGCCGAGGCGCCCTCTCGAGAACCTAAAACGGACAATTCACTAATCGACGTGTCACTGTTGGGGGTTCTGTCCACCCCCGTCTCAAGGCTCCCGACTCTCTCCTGCGGCGCGGCGCTCGTCGCAGCGCCGCAGCGCCCGGCTCCGGCGCGGCTGCTGCCGGGGCCGGGGCCCGAGGCAGCGCGCGGTCGTCTCGGTCGTCGCGGTGCTGCCGACCGCAGACCGCGGCGAGGCAGCGCTCGAGCCTCTCTGCCGTGCCGGCGGGGGCGCCCAGCGCCTCCGCGCCCCGCCTCCACAGGAGGCTGGCGGCCGCCGCCAGCAGCTCCGCGGGGCGGGGCCAGGAGAACCCGAGGTGCATCGAACGGCCCACCTCGGGCGTTCAGAGATGGGATCCTGAGGGACGGGGTCCTGTAAGGACGAGAAAGGATCCAAGGGTGGATCTACACGGGCACCTCGTCATTAGGACCCATCCCCTCGCCATCGCTCGGACGTCCATTCCCTGTGTTTTTTCGGTTTCGTGCGCGGTTTTTCGCCAAATGATCAAGGATGCTTCTCGATGGTCCCCCACCGAGGAAAAAATGCTCACGTCCGAGCGATTCCAAGTCCCTCAGGACCCCATCTCGGAACCACCGACCACCGTGTGGGGCGTCTCCCCGGACCGGCCGCGGGCGAACAGGGCCTCGGGGTAGAACAGGCAGAGCAGGGCTGCCACCTCGGCTGCGGCGTTGCCCCAGGCCGCATCGTGCAGCGGCGTAAACCCGGTGCCGGGGCAGACGACTGCCGCCTCGCCCGGCGCTGCCTTGAGGATGAGGTGCACGAGGTCGGCCGCAGCTCGGCAGCTCCCCGCGCCGTATGCCGCCCAGGCCAGCGGCGTCTCTCCGCCGCCGTCGCGCTGCCGAACCAGCAGATCCGGCCGCGCGTGGGACAGGAGGACGGCTCTGGCGGAGTCCCACTTCTTCGCTCTGATTGCGTAGACCCAGTTCTTCTCGCAGCGGACCAGTTCCTCGCAGTGGATCTGCTCTCTGTCAGGGCACGGCTCGGCAACGACGCACCGCGGCAGCCAAGTGAGAGAGATTGCGACGATCTGGGAGGTCTCATTAAGGAACGGCTGAGCGCTATCTGGTACGATAATCGAGTTCGGTGCGGTGCTGACGAGAATGGGAGACGCAGCTCGACGAAGGCAGATCGTCCGGTCCGGAAAGAGGCCCTGCGCGATGGAGTGCAGGCCCGAGGCAGTGATGTCGCGGGGCACGCTCGAGCAGTGGGACCAGCCCGACGGCGCGACGAAGGTGACAGCAATGAACTCGTGCGGCTGTGAGCACGCAAGCAGATGGGCGCCCTCCACGATGGTGATGCCCTCCACGCACTGCTCGAGCTGGGAGCTCTCCACGAAGACGATGCCCTCCATGGCCGCGCGGGTGGGAGCGCCTGGGCCACAGACGCGAGGAGGAGGAGGAGGAGGCGCTTGATCCACAGAGCTGCGATCATATGCGACATTGAAACACGTGATGGCCAGCGTGGAGCCCAAACAGTGTGTTCTAGCATGCTCTGTGGCGCAGTCTATGCGGTGCAATGCGAAGCAGTGCAAAGTAATGTAATGCTATGCTAACAGATGTGAAACAATGAAAAACAATGCACATCCGTGCGAAGTTATGCAACGGGATGCAACGCAAAGCAGACAGGCGCAAAGCAATGTGATGTAAAGCAGAGCGAAAGAAACACACAAAACGATGCCAGCCAGTGCCGCACAGTGCCGGGCAACGTGCGAACCTCGCACAATCAAAATCGTGCACAGCAGGGTGCGGCGACGGACGGCGGCGACGGGCGGACACAGGCCCGACAGACTGGCGCACCGTCTCAGTTGCGAGCCTTATGCTGCTCCCATCGTACCTGAGGGCCACATCCCACAAATAACTTGGAGCACCCAGAAACAGTATCGCCTCCCAGGGCCCGACACGTGAAATTCCCGCAGTTTCGGTACTTTTGTGGTGCTCGAAATTATTTCTGGTGATCGAGGCTAAAATAAGTTGGAACGTCATAATGCGGGCCTCGCACAATCAAAATCGTGAACAAAATGGTGCGGCGACGGGCGGCTACAAGGTGGTGGAACCGGCAACCAGGCCCAGGTTCTCGTGAGACGAGTAAGGACCACTGGGTGGAAGCACAGTTTGGGGAATGAAAAACACACACATACAGTCCGACCGGATCGGAAGGTAGCGTGGTAAGGATGCGATGCCTTGTGGATGCCCAGATCGAAGCCGAAGCTGGAAGCACATGGCCCATGGGTAATGTCTAAACTGGGCAGAGAGGCGAGGATGCAAGGGCATATTTGGGAAATGACTCATCCTTGTGACCCTGTTCCGTTGTAAAGCTCAAAGCACCCCGCATCCACCACAGGGCCCACTGGCAGGCAGCGAAGCGAAACCTCCGCGCCGAGGCTGTCTGACGAGGCTCCCTGCAACTTCCTGAGGGGCCCCCGCCTCCGCGCCCCCCTGGCTCGCTGACCCCGTATGGCTCTCGACCCTGGGAGGCCCCTTGAGCCCCGCCCCCAACAGAGGCTGACCAGGAAGCGCTCGAGTTGCAAAAGATCGTTCACCAAACTCGACTCTTCAATTCGTTTGACCTCACGCTGGCTGCCCTCTCTACTGCGTCGACGCGTCGACGTCCACATCGTCGCCGCCAGCCGTGCTCTTGGTCGTCGTCGTCGTCGACGTCGCCGCCTTGGTCGTCGCCGCTGTGGTCGTCGGCGTCGGCGCCGCCGTGGCCGACGCCGTCGCAGCCGCCGCCGCCGCCGCCGCCGGCGCGAGGGCTAATCAGCCTCGAACTTATCCCGATCCCTAAGATGGGCGAGCAAAAAGCGAGGACAATCTCAGGACAGGCCCTCAGAAACTGAGGGAACCCTTACGATCGGCATCGAGGTGAGGTGATGTCAAACAGAGGGATAGGGATATGTTTCAAACCGGTAAGAGGGCTAGCCCCATCGCCTCACAGCGGGGGCCGCCCGAGGATGGCTGGCTGAGGAGCAGCGCGGCCAGCAGCGCGAGCTGCGCCCTGGCGCGCGCGCGGCGGCGGTCGGAGCGAGGGTGCAGCACAGCACAGCCGATAGATTGCACCGCACATAACTACAGTCGGCCCTTATCAGACGGATGCGCGACAAGGGTGCAAGGGCCTTGGACCCCCATTCCGAAGCTTTTCGAGCGGGTCGCGGCCACCGAACGTGGCCAAGGATGGACCGAGGAGGCAAGGATGCAAGGTTACCCTTGGGAAGGTTGCCCATCCTTACAGGCCAGCTGACTGTAGCTTGCACCACAGAGCTGACACCACACAATATGCCACAACACACTTTTCGGAGTCCACGCTGGCTGGCATGTATTGTTTTCTGGGGGGCTCACTCGCCCACCAAGCGCGGCAATTCGCCGGCCACTGCGCCTACAGGGCAGCGCGCACATCTGAGTCGAAGCCTTGACGCAAGGCTCCCAAAACTTGGAGCGAGGTTCTATGTTGCACCCGCAAGAGCCCAGATGCACAAGGGGCGCCTCAGGAACAGCCCGAGGGAGAAGGACCAAGAGAGCCTCCAGGCTCGAGGTCGCGGCGCGATGCTGGAAGTTCGAGGTTCGAGGGGAGGCGGACGGTTAGGATTCAAGGATCGAGGTTCGACGCCACGATTTGGAAAACGTTTGGACGTGTGGAAGCGTCCGAAGACTTGCCTGCCAGAGCTCGAAACAATCGAGACGGCCACCTCTCCGGGGAACGCTAAAGGGGGGGGGGGGCAGCAACAGAAAAGGGGTCAGAGGAAGATCGTTCTGGACGGTGCCTGGGAGAAGAGAATCTGATCATTCAAGCGAGCAGGGCCGGGTCCCGAACCCCACATTGCGATAGAACCCCCCCCATCTACGATCAGGTCGGGCGGCGGATTTTGGAGGACAAACGAAAAATGGCCCAAGAATAGTCACACATAATTAGTCAACAAATAAATCTAAAAAAAGACGTCCCCATATAATTTTTTATTGTGATTGTTTTACGATTCCTCCTGTAGAAGGACAGGCCCGATTTAACACTACGAACCCCCCGCGCTCCTCACCACTTTGGTCGGGCGTTGGCAGGACTGGGTTTAATGGGACCTGGTTTAGTGCTGTGCACCGGGGGACGCCCCCCGCCGCCCCATTCCACTAGCTGGAACCGCCGTCACCCGCAAAAAGAACACAAGTTACGGCATACCTGCTTGAGAGATTATGGCAAATTTAAAGGCTCTGGGGCCCTACTACTAGCCTTAGGTCGGGCGCGTCCCTCTACAGGCGGATTTTGGACGAAACAATTACACAACTACCCCACAAATGTTCAAACATATCCAAACATAGTAGAACAATCGCCCGCATCACAATCCTGTAGAGTGACACGCCCGACTTAATACTAACCGGGTCCCCTCACCAAGAATACTGGCTGTATCCGATTTGGGACCTCCCCGGGAGCCACTTCCTGGGGCCGGGGGGCGACATAGCTGACCCGGGGAGAGGCTCGCGGGGGCCCACGGAGCGCCAACCGCTCCCGAACAGGCACCGTCTCGGGTTTTGGGTGACCCAGAAGGGGGTCCAGCTGAAAGGGGGTGGTGCAAGTGTACTGTGCCGGAGAACTGTACTGCATTGTATTGCGAGTAATGCATTGCGCCCGAAGATGCAGCAGCACATTCGCGCCCCGAACTGTACTGCACGCCCCGAACGTATTGCAACCGCACAAATCTATGGCAGCAAATCTATTGCACCACCCCCTTGTCGCTGGACCCCCTTGTGGGTCAACCCGAAAATTGCTGGGGATGTGGCACTGGAACGCCGGAGTTCTGGGCAATCCGCGCGGCCCGCTCAACTGTGGCGCGCCGGCGTGGTAGTATCCAAGTGGACAGCCTGACCAGGCCTGGAGCATTGATTCTCCAGCAACCCCCCCCACATTTCACAACGTCGGCCCCAAGAAATTTCGACCCATTTCGTCGGAACGGGTTTTTCGTTCGAAGCGTTGGTTGACTGCCCCGCAGGGCCTCCGGAGGCCGAAACTCCGCTGGCCCCCTTGTGGGGTCACCAGACTATAGGGCCAGGGTTTGCTGTTCCCTGCGCCAGTTCCATTTCCCAGTTTCCACTGTTTTAGTTCTGCTTCTTGCTTCTCACTGTTCCTTGTTGTAGACCGCGCGAGGGGGGGGGGGGGAGCCGCAAAGCGTGATTTCTACCACGCCCAGCTCGCGTGCTCAGAATTTCTGGCGGGGGTCGGTTTTGACACCCCTCACGCAGATCGGCGGGGTCAGGGTCGAACCATACATGGGATTTGCCACATTTCTGACTTTCGGTGGCACCCCTCGCGCAGATCGGCGGGGTCGGGAGTCAAAAGCACAACGGATTTGCTACACTTCTGAAATTCGGCGGCACCCCGCGGCGACCGCCTCTGAGCATCGCTGGACCGATCCCAGGCCCCACAAGCGAGGCCTTCGGCCCCGCTGGCCGACTTGCCCACCCGGGAGGGGACATGTGAGGGGGCCCCGGGACACACAAATAAATACACACAAATAAAAATATTCTGCATAGTTTCCCATATCTTCTAGGTTTTTGTCTTCCCCCCCACTTCCCATATTTTCCCATATTTTCCTGGGAATCGACGATTCATT
>CAUYUJ010018702.1:183514-197490 GCA_963575745.1 Prorocentrum cordatum
CGACACCGGCCAGGAGACCCAAACACCGCCGCATCAAATGTCCCCTGCGCCCTATCGACAAGCCCCCGAATGAACATCCACGACCAGCAAGCCCCCACGAAGGCACCCGAATTCCAACAAAACACCACACAACTGGCCGCCCCGTGAAAGGCGACAGATCCCCCTGACCACTCCCCAAAGATCCAATCGAATCGCCCCAGCATCATGCCCCACGCTACGCCTCAGAAGACAGCCGGCGCCCCTGCAGCTGAACGCCGCCAACGACCACCTGGCCAGTCGACGCAGCAGTGTCCAAAAATGGGCCGGCGGACTGAGCGACGCGAGATATCTGGGGAGATATCGGGGCCCTCGCCTGCCCTGCATATCCAGCGCCCCCCCCCTGGTCAGCACCCCCCTCCTGGCCGCCCCCGAGAGGCAGGGGGCGGCGGTGATAGGGGAACAACCAGTGACATAAACATAAAAATTCTGAGGTCCGCGCGCGTTTCTCGGATCGGCGCTGGACCCCCCTCCCTGGCGCGCGGAGCGCGCCAGGGGCGGCGCCGGAGGTGCTGCCTGGGGGCCCCAGCGCCGATCCGAGAAATCCGCGCGGACCTCCGAGTTCTTATCTTTATGGCACTTTTTTGTTCTCCTAGAGAGGCAGGGGGCAGCGGTGAGCGGTGGCGGTGGCTTTTCCTCCCCTGCGCTGGGCCCTCCTCCCTGCGCGCGCCGCAGGCGCGCTCGGCGACCGCCCACAGCGGCCACGGGCAGGAACTCACGAGCGGGCACTCGCAGACCACCTCGCGCCGGGCGGGCCTCGCGGGGCGGGGGGGGGAGGAGGAGGAGGAGGAGGAGGAGGAGGAGGAGGAGGAGGAGGAGGAGGAGGAGGAGGAGGAGGAGGAGGAGGAGGAGGAGGAGGAGGAGGAGGAGGAGGGAGGAGGAGGAGGAGGAGGAGGAAGAGGAGGACGAGGAGGAGGAGGAGGTGGAGGAGGATGAGGAGGAGGAGGAGGGGGAGGAGGATTACCAAGACCACCGCCATTACAAGAGTGACTCAACCGCGACACCGCCTGAAAACGGTGAGCACTGAGGCCAGGAGGCCCACCAGTGGGGTACGCCGGAAAAGCTGGAGGAACACGAACAAATTCGTGATTCAGATGTTCGGTCCTTCCAAACAAAAATGCCACGACCGGAAAACCAGCAGCACGCACCTTGGCGCGCCGCGCGCAACACGCACCTTGGCGTGCCGCGCGTTCTGACAATTCTGAGGCAGCGGGCGCACTGCCCTCAGATCACGACACCTTCCACTGCGTGCCGCCCCGATAAGCCACCCGAAGGGCGCCACTCCCACGGTCGACTTGCGCACTCCCACGCACGCCAGGACGGGGGACCCTGACCGTGAGAAGGATGAATGTGCATCCAGCAAAAGGCGAGAAGGCGCAAATTCCCCCCCCCCAAGGAGGAAGAAAGGGTGGGGGGGGAGGCCTGTCGAGAACGGATGGGGAGAGACGCGCAAGACCGACGGTGCCCACAGAGGGCAAAGCCGACCTGGGTGTCCGAAACGGGCTGTTGGGCGCGCCTGTTGACCCGGAGCCACAGCTGGACAGAGGGGGAGGCGGGTTGAGGGGGAGGCTCGGGGTAGAGGCAGATGCAGGAGGGGGCACAATCCCCTGGAGTCCCAAGACCTCCCTTATCTTTTACACTGTGCGGTCCCCAAGAGTCCCGGCCCAGTCCCCAGGGTCATTTTCTCCTCCTGGGCTTCAGAAGCTAAGCGAAGGCTGGCAAACCCGTGGCTGCTAAAACGGAGCTCCTGGAAATTGTTGTTTTTCTCTTCCAGGAAGCAGCCCGTTTACAATTTAGCGCGCTAAGATTTATTCCGGGACTTTGTTTCTTCCCTCAGGGAAGACGGCTTAGCAGCCACGGAGCTGCCAGCCCTTGCCCAGCTTCCGAGGGTTGTCTTCGTTGGACGCTCCCGGTGCCCCGGCGAGGGCCCCCAAAGGCCGAAAACGACCAAAAACCTCCTCTGCCGTGGGCTTATGTCGGGCGTGTCCCCCTACACGGGAATTTTCGACGAAAAATAAAAAAAATACACAAAAAAAAACCCAGGGAGGTCAAAAAATGCTGAACAAATATTCCCCCGACTATTTCGACTATAGTTTGACTATTGTTGGGGTATTCTTTATTCTTCGTCGAAAATCCCCCTGTAGGGGGACACGCCCGACATAACCGTGGGCATGCCTGGGGAGGCAGGGCGCCAGCAAGAGCAGGCAGCGCCAAGGGGCCTCGCCCCAGCGCGCCCGTGAGCGGCAGCCGCCGAGGCCGTGGCGGCCGCGGCCGCGGGCGCCGCCGGGGGCGCCGCGGCGGTCGCCGCGGCGGGCGCCGCCGCGGGCGCCGCCGCTGCCGGCGTGGCCGGCTCGCTGCCCGCGGCCTGGAGGCGAGGCGTGGCCAGGGTCCGCACACGGCGCGGGGTGCTCCCCAGCGCACGCTGCGCTGCAGCAGGGGGAGAAAGGAGGGGGGGGCGAGGGAGGGAGCGAGGGGGAAGGGCCAGGGGCAGAGGACAGGACAGAGGGCAGAGAAGGGCGAAGGGCGAAGGGCAGAGAGGAGGGCGAAGAGCGAAGGGCAGGAGGGGGCGAGGGGGCAGGGCGAGGGGCTGGGGCAGAGAGGAGAGGACATGACAGAGAGAGAGGAGAGAAGCGAGAGGCAAACCAAGTGCGCTCGCGCCGCATCTGGCATCCGGTCCCTCCCCCGCATCCCATACTGTTGCGCTGATGGTTCCATCAGCGGACGCGTGTCCAAGCGGGCGTGGACCTCCCAAAAAGACTCCCATCGTGTTATGCGCTGTCTGCAAGGGGGAGCTGGGCAGAAGGGTGAGAAAGGAGGGGGAGGACGAGGACGACCAGCAGCATGAACTGGAGTGAAGGAGCGGGGAACGCAGGAGGACCAGGCAAAAAGGGGCGGAGAAGGAGAAAGGATTCGGATCCAATCAAGTGGCTGGCGCTGGGGCGAGAGCGCCATTCTGACAGACGGGAGCAAAACGCATATCCGAAAATGACGATCATGCTGAGGCGGGAGCACCATCTTGAAACCCAGAACATCATTGGGTTGCAAGACAACATTGGAACGATAATATTTGTCCAGTCCTGTGTTAAAACATTACACGGAGAGAACGGGACATCTTCTGGACAGGAATCAGGAGAGGGAGAGAGAGAGAGAGGAAAAAACAAAACATTGTATTCGTAATGTATTTGTGGAGGGCAAAAGGAAAAGGAATTGAGAAGGAAGGGGGGATGAGGAGGAGGAAGCTCGAGAGGGGGGTCCCTCCATCCCCAACCCAGTAGATTCGCATGGCTCAACATGTGGCTCCTGATTAACACCACGCACATTCGCCTTCACACATTTTGACAACTACACGGATGAAGGCCAGCCCCTCAAATCCCTGGCTTGAGAGAATTGACATGAATCACACGGCTGAAATGGCTCAAGACAGTATCACGTCCACGCGCATATGTGCGCGTGGACGTGGGCTCAAGAGCACAAGTGGGCTCAAGGAGCCACCTGGTTACCGCGGCTGGACGCAGCTCGAAAATCCTGCACACACTGTCTGCTTAACGTACCTACCAAATTGATGTTTTCTCCAGGTGCTGTTGGCGAAACTCGCGCGCCCGGTACCCCCGTCAGGCAGCTACTCAAGGGCCATGTTCTGACGCTTGCCATAGGCACGCCGCGGAACGCGAAGGACAAAAAGCTGCGAGTCCACAACCCGCTCAACGAGCTGGACGGGGTGGAAGGTTCTGAAGGATCTACTGCAGCCGGAGTTGCAGGCCATGGCCAAGTTCCAGACATCAAGGACCCAACATCAGGCTGGTCGTCAAGAGCAAGACCTCCAGGTCAAATGCACTTGCCCCCACCTCTTCCTCTTCCGCCTTTTTCCGGGGAAAGGCGCAGCTGCAGCAGGGATCAGCATGACCGCGATCGAGGGTATGTTCAAGCAGTACTTACAACCCATCCACAGGGACATCGAAGCTATCAAGGAGCACGTGATTTCCAGAGCAGAGTTGCAGGAGGCCCTGGACCCGATTAAACACGACATGCCACAACTTTCTGGTCGCATCGATGCTTTGGAGCAGTCCGGTACCAGGGGTGGTTCACTGACCCCTTCGCAGAGGAGTGCTTCATATGAGACGGAGATAAACAAGAAGATGGCCGAGCTTGAGGAGAAGTTCGCAAACCTTGGATCCAAATCTGAAGAAAACGCCACAGTGGCGGTTATCGGAGGTTTGAAGTTGGCAGTCTCTCAAGATGACGCAGAAATATTGGGTGGCGCGGCAGCTCAAATACATCGAGGCGTCAATGCCTCTCGAGACGTTTGTCAACGGCGTCTTCACCGGCATTGTTCGCAAGGTTTGCGTCCAACGCTGAACGTGACACTGTTGTATCCAAAAATCGGGGGGCAAAACTGGCGTGGCAGGGGAGGGCGATGTGGGCCAAGCCGGACTTGCCGCTGAAGGTACGCATCCCTAACTCGTCATCTTTGCTGCGAAGCGCTACCTTGCGAAATGGGAATATAACAAGTCTGCCCTCTGGGCGGTCTCCAAGACGAACACCTTGAAGCTAGCCGGCGACCTCGTGATGAAGGTGAGCACCGAGAACTACGACATTCGCCTCTGCTTCGATCCAGGCTGGGAGGAGCAGTTCCAGGAGGCAGAGTGGACGGACCTGGTGAGAGAGTTCAAGGACAAGTTCATTCGGAGCTTCGGCAAAGGAGTGGGCAAGGGGAAGCCGGGGCACTAGGGGTCACCCCGCACGGCTACACGTTTCACCACCGGTCCTGTACAGAATTCATCTGCAGTTTTCAAGGTTTCTGCAAGAATGCAAGAACCAATTCTCCGAAAAGACTGTTGAATTTGCTTGCCGAACTGAACGGTATCTTCTGTGACATCGTCGGTTTCAGTGGGGCACGGGCTGCTGATGGCGATGACATTTCGACAAGAGGGCACCGTCTAATATCGAGCGCAAGTGATCAAAGGAGACACCTAGGTACATCTATCCCTCTTCATTCACGCCTTGCTGACAGAATCACTCATATCCGTAAAATTTCTGGCAGGCCTCTGTAGGTAGACATGGATTACAATGGACAGTACTTCCTGGTGATCTGCGTCTATGTGCCACACGCTGGGTACTCCAGGGCTGATTTGGACAGTTTCTATGCTGGACTGCGAACTCTGATGGCGGAACCAACTCGGCATAAGCAGCACGTGCTTCTGATCGGTGATTTAAATGCTATGCCGCATTGTGGCGTTCGTGGGAACCTGCTGTCCAACTCCGCATCGGACAACTACATTTATGCAGCAAATGGGGACGATATGGATTGGGAGCTTCAGTGGACATTCAAAGCGCCTTGGGACAGAAGCGTAAGATCGATTACATATTTTGTTCCTCCTCGCTGAGCTTGTCTGGCTCGGCAACCACAAACGACCTCGATCGTGGATCTGACAATCGCGCCGTCTACGCCGCTTTTCTTGCGCCTCTTGCAGGCGCCAGCCGGCGGAAAAATATATCGTCGACGAAATGGATGGGTTCTCGGACCTACGAGAAGAAATTGGAAACCCTCTTTGATGAAGTTGGGGATTCATCTTTGCATGAACTGCAAGACACCTTGAGAACAGCCGCACGCGCTGACGGTGCAGTCGGGGCCTAACTTCAAGATCGCCAGTGGGACACAGCAGAGCTCCAAGACTTGAGGAAACGACGGGAATATTACACGGACCGCGAGGGGCGTACTTCTTTGCCGAAGAAAATAACAAAGAAAACGAGGCAAGCTTTGAGACGCTGGCAGACACACCGGCTGCAAGAGCAGCTTACAAAATTCTGGGCCTCCACCAACTTCACAAAATAGCCGCCGAACCCAGGCAACGCAAGACGTCGGTGAAGCCGAAGCCGGAAGATTTTGCAAGAATGTTTGGGGAATTGTATGCTTCAGAACACCCTCTGGCAGACGGGGGAACGCGATGCTGTTGCGAGAGATAGATCTTACAATGGACGAGCTAGTCAACGCATTGCAAGTTATCTCCAAGGGTAAGTGCACTGACAAGCACGGCGTGGTTCTGGAGATACTGGCGCAAGGTGGCAACGCCATCAAGCACATCTCGTTGTGGAAGTACAGCGAAGTGCTACTGGGCGGTCGTTCCCCTCGAGACTGGAGTGAGCTTATCTTCGTGATGCTGCCGAAGAGTGGAGACCTGAGGGACGCGCAGAATTGGCGGCCGGTAGCCATCCTCGATGTCGTTTATCAAATGTTCGCCAAAATGGTTCACAAGCACATCCTTTCTTATCTGGACCCGCAAATCTCAAATGAACAGATGGGTTTCCGGACAGCTTGCGGAGTCGACGAGGCATTGATGGCCCTAGAATGCATGACCAGGGCATCCTTGGAGTGGCATCTTCCGCTTTGGGTGCTAAGCGTGGACCTGCGCACGTCTTTCGACACGCTCAAGCATAATGATTTGCTGGGCTCGCTGACAGAACTCGGATTGCCAGACAAGTACATTGTCCTGCTGAAGTCAGATATTTGGACCAAGTGGGCATTGTCGACGGCACCACGTTCGCGATCTGCCGCGGAGTCAGACAGCGGGACATATTAAGCCCGCTTTTGTTCAACGCAGCAACCGAAGTGGTCATACGCTGGTGGAAGATGCGCTTGCGTGCTGAGCATGGCTTCCAACTTTCCGGCGACGCTGCTGACCGGCTGACGAACGTCCGTTTCGCGGACGATCTTATACTGTTTGCGAAGTCTTTTTGCGATGTCGAGGAGATGACTGCGCGGCTTGTGAAGGAGTTTGCCAAAGCTGGGCTTGTGGCAAATGGATCCACAACGGAGCTTCTGACGACGGATGCCGCAGTATCCTCTGGACCAACACCCCTGCTCGTGGACATCGCTGGCATGTTCGTGGAAGTCATCAAGGCAAGTTCTTCCCACAAGTATATTGGGAAGTCTTTGCCGGGAGATCTGACTTCAAGGCGGCAGAGAAATATTGATCCTCGTCTGTCGTGTGCTTGGATGCGTTTCCATGAGCTGCGCCACACCCTGCTCAACCACAAGATTCTGGTCAAATTGCGCCTTCGATTGTTCGACGCTGTTGTCAGCCCAACAGACTTATACAGCCTATCAACAACTCCGCTTACAGCATTGCAGTTGGAGAGACTAGATGGAACACAGCGGAAGATGATGAGACGTATTGTGGGCTGGGTGAGACACGACGAGGAGGAAAGGAATGTCACAGGACGTCGAATGAAAGAACGATTGGATTCTGCTCTGCGTGGGACAGCACTCGAGTGGCGGTCTGGAGCCAGGCGCGCGGCAAGCAACGGCGAAGACTGATTGACAAAGTCACTAATCGCCCGGCAAGCATCGTTTCTCGCGTGTATCATTGGTCGTTCCGGCCAACTGTGCCTGGGCAAGTAGCTTACAGGAAGCGTGGCCGTCCGGCGTGCAGATGGACGGACGGCGTCTGAGTGATGGCATTCACGCGCGCGTGTTTGCGGGTGTGCTGTGGTGTCGTGTGGTGTTGTGTTGTTTGGTGTTGTGTGTGTGTTGTGTTGTTGGCCGTGTTGTGCTGTGTTGTGGTGTGGTGCGTGTTGTTGTGTGGGTGTGTGTGGCTGTGTGCGGCAGGAGATTTGTGCATGCTATTTTCCTCCCGTGTCCTGTGCAGGACCGGCCCTGCGGCCGTGCGGGATCTGCTCTGCTCTGCCCAAGAATGAATGTGTGCAGCGTTTGAAAGGATCGAGATGGCAGAGTATGGGCGAAGTGGGGCCGTGGGGCTCACACTTGACAGCAAATTGAATGATATGCTCGCCCAATTGGACAGGTCCGTACTTTTCGAAACGGTGCTACGGCCTGCGTTCCACGTGCACGAGCACGGGGCACTCGTCTGTCGAGGGGCACTCCCTGTAGCGAACATGGAAACTCGGCGAGGCCGTTTGGACGGGAGGGTGTGCTGTAACAACAACATCGTTGACGCCTCCCGGACCGACTGCTGTCCTCCTCACCATCCTCCTTCCTCCCTCCTCCTCCCCCTCCGCCCGCCCGCTCCCCCTCCGCAGCGCCAACGCAGCAGCGATCCCCTCTAACCCGAAATCATAAACAGAAAGTTCCAGGAATTTCCAATATGGTGATCCTGGATTGCTGGTTCAAAACCTCTTGCCACCGAGCAGCGCACAGCACCCTGGCATAATCAAGGCGGTCTCTTGACCTGCGTCCCCGCTGTGTGGTGCTCTCCCTCCCCCTTCTCCACCCTCCTCCTGCTCCTCCTCCTCCTCCGCCTCCTCCTCCTCCTCCTCCTCCCCCTCCTCCTCCTCCTTCTCCTCCTCCTCCCCCTCCTCCTCCTCCTCCTTCTCCTCCTCTTCCTCCACGTCATCCTGCCCCTACTAATGAAATCTGGTATGGATAAATCGTGAATCTCTGAGATCTGGCGGATCTGGAAGATGTCTCTGGCCCCGCGGCCTTCAGAAAACTTTCCAGAACGCTCTGAGAGCACTCCGGAACGCTCTGGAACGGATCCCGCCCGACCCCCTCCCTCGCGTCACCCTCTTTCCCCCCCTCGTCTTTTCCTTTCCCCCCTTTCGGGGCTTAAGAGATGGGGGACAGTGCAAGCGGGGGTCAGCCAGAGCGCCGGAACTTGCAGACTCCTGCAAAACCAGGGGTGCATTGATCCGCGCATGCTTGCCATATCCTGCAGCATCCTGCAGAGCCCGGTCAGTAGATCCCGGGCCAGTAGATCCCCGACCCCTCCGCCTGGGCCTCGGGCCCAGGGGCTCCCGCCCCGAGCCTGGCGCACCCCTCCTCTCAGACCCCCGACGTCGTGATCTTTCACAAAGTCGACCCCCAGCAGTCTGGACCCTTTCCCCGGGACCGGCTTTTCATCCCGCGTCGTTTTGTTGACGGTCCCGAGGCCTGGGAAGGGCCCCCGGGGGCTGAAAATTCGGGGATGGACAGACCCCCCTTTAGCAAAACGTGGTTTAGTGAAAACGACCTGAGGCCCAAACCTGGCGGGCGCAAGCCTGGAAATTAGCGGCCACGGCGCCCTCTCGAGAACCGAAAACGAGCAATTCACTAATCGACGTGTCACTTTTGGGGGTTCTGTCCACCCCCGAAAAATAAGGAAAAACCTCCCGTCGCTATTTTTGCACAGCGCGGGGAGGTCTGGGCTTGGAGGCGCCGCGGAAGCGGGCGGGCCTCTCGAGTCCGAGGGCCCCCCGCGCAGCGCGCGGCAGCACCCGCCCGCAGGGAGGCGGAGCGCTCCGGCGGAGGGTCGCCGTGCCCGGGCCCGGGGGGTGTGCGAGAGGCTGCCCCTGGCCTTCAAGGTGCCCCCAGCTTCCCCCTCCACTTCCCCTGGGGCCTTCTGGGGAGGAGGAGGAGGAGGAGGAGGAGGAGGAGGGGGAGGAGGAGGAGGAGGGGGTGGAGGAGGAGGAGGGGGGGAGGAGGAAGGGGGAGGATGGGGGAGGAGGAGGAGGAGGAGGAGGAGGAGGAGGAGGAGGAGGAGGATGGAGGAGGAGGAGGAAGAGGGTGAGAAGGAGGAGGGGGAGGAGGAGGGCGATGAGGAGGAGGAGGAGGAGGAGGAGGAGGAGGGGAGGGGGAGGAGGAGGAGGAGAGGAGGAGGAGGAGGAGGAGGAGGAGGAGGAGGAGGAGGAGGAGGAGGTGCTCTGGAGGCCGCGGGGGCCTCCTGGGGACTCCTGGGGGGGGGCACCTTGCGCCACTGGCACTGCTGCCAAGCTGCCAACACCCGGGCGGGCGGCGCCCGCTTTCGCTGGGGTCAGCCGCGAAGACCACGGGGGGGGATCGCCGGGAGCAGCGGCGTGCGCCACCGACCCCGCCGCGTCTCCCTCGGCTCCCCCTGCTCCTGCCACCTCTCCTGCTGCCCCCCCCCCTCTCTTACATCGCTGCTCCATGGTTCCCCCACTCCCTGCCCACTTTTTCCCCCTGCTCTCAGCGACTGCTGCGCGTCGTCTCCCCGCACCACGCCTCGCTCTAGCACTGCAACCCTCAAATCACAAATGCAAATCCCCTGAAATCCCAGCATCGCACCAGCCAACAACAAAACGATGGAGTATCCTCTTCTTTCTCCTCCTCCTCCTCCTCCTCCTCCTCCTCCTCTTTCGTCATCCCTCCACCTTCCCTCACTCTCAATGTTGGCTGCTGCTTCTCATCCTCCGCATTACCACCTATGACACCTCAGGACCACTGAGACCAGCCGCCTCCCGATAAGAACATAACCTCATATACATCATCCGTTTCCTCCTCCTCCTCCTGCCCCCCCTTTCCCTCCTGCCCTTCTCTCCTCCTCCTCCTCCTCCTTCTCCTCCTCCTCCTCCTCCTTCTCCTCCTCCTCCTTCTCCTCCTCCTCCACCTCATCTTTCTCTCCCCCCTTCTCCTGGTGCTCTTCCTCCTCCCCCACATCAGCCTGCAAGACACACGGCAAAGCCCCTCCGGCCCATCCTTTTCTTTGACCTCTCGAGGCGGATCGATCCGAAAGCTGCCCCGACAATGCATCCTCCTCCTCCTCCTCCTCATCATCATCATCCTGCGTGTCCTCCTCTTCATCCTTCCTCCGCCTTGTCCTCCTCTTCATCCTTTTTCCTTGCTGCTGCCTCCCACTTTTCTCCTCGTCAGTGCCATCCTTTTCCTCCTCCTCCTCCTTCTTCTCCCCAATCGTGCTCCTCCCTCATCTCTTGTCCTCGTCCTCTTCCTCGTCCTCGTCCTCGTCCTCCTCCTCATCCTCCTTCTCATCCTCCTCCTCCTCTCCCCACCCAACCCCTGCGCGCGGAGCAAGGAGGAGCGAGAGAGGATCACTGAGCACCAGAAGCAGGATGACGCCTCTGTCTCCCTCACCATCATGCCCTATTCCATAGTCCCCCTCCTCCCTCCCCACCCGACCCCCTCCCTCCCTCCCTCCCTCCCTCCCTAGCTTCTTCCTCCTCCTCCTCCTCCTCCTCCTCCTCCTCCTCCTCCCTCCTGCTCCCTCCTACACTTCCTCCTCTCCTCCCCCACACCACCAACCCTTCCGCACGCCTTCGCGATGACTGGAAGCACGCCAGCGAGCCGCTCGCCCCGCTCGGGCGCCTTGCCAGAGGGGCGACGACGACGACGACCACGACCACGACCACGAACACGACGACGACGACGACCACGACGACAACGACGACCACGACGACGACGACGACCACGACGACGAGGACCAGGACGAGGACAAGGACGATGAGAACGACGACGACGACGACGACAGCGACGACGACGACGGGGACGATGAGGACGACGTCGCGAATGACGAAGACGACCACGCGAAGACGACGACGACGACGCGACAACGACAAGGGCGACTGTGACGACGCGGACTACGGAGCTGACAAGAACAACACCGAGACCGACGAACATGAGGACATCGATGGGTGGAGAGGGGGGGTAGGACAACGGGGGAGGAGGACGAGGGGAGGGAGGAGAGGGAAGGATGGAGGAGATGAAGGAGGAGCGCAGAGGGATGACGTCATGGTGGTGCTGCACATCTGCACTTCAATCCTGCTGCTCGAGCGAACGGGGGCGGGGTGAAGGAGCCTGAGTCTGGGTGCAGGATGAGGAGCACCGTCAAAGGCATGATAACCAAAGTCGGCCGACTTCCCTGCCCCTGCCCCGCCCCCCCTGGGGCCCTTGACGACGCCACGCCCCCTCTGGCCAGATCCCCCCCCCAAAGCCAGAGGCGGGCACGCCAGTCCCCCAGCCTCCGTGTAGCCAGCCCCCTCTGGGCAGCCCCCTGTGGCCAGCCTTGGTTCGGGCATGTCCTCCCACAGGCGGATTTTGGGAGCGAAAAATAAGATGTTATCGATAGAAAGCAATAAGAAATCCAACATTGTCAAACATAGCCAAACACAGTCCAGACATCGTGCCCAGATTGTTTTTGTTACTATCTTTGAGCGTTCCCCCTGCAGTGCGACACGCCCGACTTAAGGCCGGGCCCCTGTGGCCAGCCCCCAGTGGCCAACCCCCTCACGCCACGCTCTCTCTCTGGCCAGCCCCCTCACGCCACCTCACGCCACGCCCCCGCGGGCCACGCCACGCTGCCCGGCCGGTGGGACAGGAGGATGGACTGGACGCAAGGACACCTGGCCGCCCCCAGCCCAGCGCGCGCGCGAGCAGGCCCCGATGTGCGGGCGGAGGGGGCAATTCGGGGGAGGGGGGCGCACAGGTGGAGCGCGAGGGGCTGGAGGAGGTGAGGAGGTGGAAGGAGCAGGGAAGAGAGGGGCGAGCATAGAGGACGAACAAACTGCATAAGCATAACCTTTTGGAGGTCCGCGCGGATTTCTTGGATCTGCGCTGGACTCCCCTCCCTGGCGCGCGGAGCGCGCCAGTGGCGGCGCTGGAGGCGCCGCTGGGGGTGCCCCAGCGCAGATTGAAGAAATCCGCGCGGAGCGCCAAAAGTTCCTGTTTATGAAGGGGCTCTGGGACACACAAATAAATAGACACAAATAACAGGACCCCCATATTTCCCAATATTTTCTGGGATTTTGTCTTCCCCCCCATTTCCCATATTTTCGCAGATTTTCTTGGGAATCGACGATGAATTGTGTCTGTATTTTTTCTTCTCCTGAGTTTATGCCTTGATGTTTTCTGATTCGGGAGCAGGAGGGCGGGGAAGGAGGCCCCGCAGGGAGGAGAGGGGCAAGCAAGGGGGAGGAGGGGTGGAGAGAGAAGGAGCTTGGAGAACGAGGAGGGAGGGGGGGGTCTGCGGATGGAGCGCGAGGGGCAGGGAGGCGGCGGAGAAAGCCAAGCGCCTCGGCTCCGCGACAGCCCAAGCGTAGGGAAACGGGCGGAGGAGGCCTGGCAGGGAGGAAGAGGAGAAGGAGGAGGAGGAAGAGGAGGAGGAGGAGCAGGAGGGAGGGTTCGGTGGCAACTCATGGGAGCCTCCCATACCATCTTGCCGGCTCTTGCGAATCGACGCTAAATCGACGCTCATCAACGCTGAATCGACGCTAACCGACTCTAGCCGACGCTACATCGGCGCTATCTCATCGACTTCGCTATTCGACAATCATCGACGCTAAAGACGAAATTAAGAGGGTATACCAGGCTCCCATGATTTGCCACCGAAGGAGGGGGAGAGGCGTGGAGGGAGGAGGAGCTTTACCCGTTGGTGGACAGCTGCACCACAATGACAATTCCAGCGAAGCCGCCACGCCGACGTAGAGAGGGGCAAATTTCCCGGCAGAGGGAGGGATAAGAGGTGGATGAGGAGGAGGAGGAAGAGGGACGAGGAGGAGGGAGGCGAAGAGGAAGGCCCTGAGATCCGACGCTGCGGAGAAATGCAACATCGCAAGCAAATCACGACCGGAACTCTGGACCCAATCTTTCTGCCGCATGTTTCGAGCGGATCCGTCCGTGATTCTTCCGGAACCCGAAACCGGGCGAGCACGCCGGGTGCGAACAGGACTGCAAAGCCCGGATCTCAGGAGAGAATGCGAGGGAGGGAAGACCGCGAGGAGGAGCGGGCAGTGCCAGGCGGGCAGCACAGGGAGAGCGCCGGCCTGCGCAAAGTCGTCGGAGGAGACCGCCAGGGGGCTGGGGGTCAAGCTCGCGGAGTCGAACTGATCGACCTCCCACAGGCGGCGCTCCTGCGGGGAGGATCCCGAAGAAGGGATCGAGCAGGGCTGGAGGATCGACGAGGATCGAGGATGGGTCCCGAGTACAGCTGCCCGAAGCGAACCCTGACGAAACGGGAGGGGGCCTAAATGCAAGGATGCGCCCAAGAATCGGGGAGACGTAGGACTCGGGCACGGGGGACTCGGGTTGGCCTGTCGGGGCCATCCTAAAAAGGACGAGACCCAGTCTGGAATGCGACGCGAGCACCCGCTGCAAACATCCCACGAAACCTGGACCGTCAAAACCCCAGACGCCCTCGTCAAAAAGCTTCGGCCAGCCCGCAGTCCGGCTTGCTCAAATCTTACGCTTCCCCCAAAGA
>CAUYUJ010018703.1:0-84627 GCA_963575745.1 Prorocentrum cordatum
CCCCCCCCCCCCCCTCCCGCGCGTATCCCCCGGCCAGAGCCGAGGGGCTCTGCGCCTCCGAGGCCGTCCCCGGGAGAGCCCCGGAGGAGGCCGCGCTGGGGCCCTCCACGGGCCCTCCGCATCCTGCCCACCTCTTACTCGAAGGAGGAGAAAAGCCACACAAGCATGCCGAAGCCGTCCCCAGGAGAGCCCCCACGTGCGCCTCCGAAGCCGTCCCCAGGAGAGCCCCGGACGAGGCCGCGCCGGGCTCTTCGCATCCTGCCCACCTCGCACCTCGGTCCTGCGCCCCCTCCGTGCGGACCCCGGCAGAGCGGCCAGGCGGCCACCCCCCCCTCCCTGGGTTCGCCGGGGGGCTTTGCCTCTTACTCGAAGCAGGGGAAACCGCACAAGCAGAAGTCTTTGGGCGCTCCGCGCGGATTTCTCTTGGATCCGCGCTGGGCCCCCATGGCGGCGCCTCCGGCGCCGCCCCTGGCGCGCTCCGGGCGCCAGCGAGGGGGGCCCAGCGCGAATCCAAGAAAATCGCGCGGAGCCGCACAAGTTTTTTTATTTTTTTTTTTTTTGTTTCTTCTTCTTCTTCTTCTTCTTCTTCTTCTTCTTCTTTTTCTTCTACTTACAGTGGAGACCCAGGCCAAGAAACAGCCTGCTTGCCTCCAGGGTGCCCTGGGTATCTTGGGTTTCCATGGCTTCGCTATGGAGGGCGTGACGTGCCCACACCAAAAACCAAGGGACCTCCTGGGGTCTCAGGGTTGTTTTTTTCGTGGAAGGTTTCTTGTGGACTGGCCTCTGCTGTAAGCTGTCCCCGGGAGAGCCCCGGACGAAGCCGCGCAGGGGCCCTCCACGGGCCCTCCGCATCCTGCCCACCTCGCGCCTCGGACCTGTGCCTCTTCCAGCCCTTGATGGCCCTTCTGCTGCGGCTGCTGCCGTCGCCGCTGCTGCCGTCGCCGCTGCTGCGGTGGCCGTCGCGCCTCTTCTGATGCCAGGACGGGGCTTCGTCGCGTCGAGGCTGGTGGCGGCCGCCGCGCGGCGTGAGCTTTCATCCGCGCGGAGCGCGGGGATGGTCAGAGGCAGAGGGGGAGGGAGGGAGGGAGGGGGGGAGGGGAGGAGGGGAGGAGAGGAGGGGAGGAGGGGAGGGAGGGGAGGGAGGGCGGGAGGGAGGTGGGGAGGGAGGGGGGGAGGAGAATGGAAGGGAGGGTGCGGTGGGGTCAAGGCGGCCAGGTCGAGCGAGTCAGGGGGCCCCGCCTCCCCCCCAACTCCCTCCCACAGAACAAGCAAAGAAAGAAATCCAGCCTGGCACATGCTGCTATTTCAGGAGGGGAAAAAACACACAGACACAATTAATCGTCGATCCCCAGGAAAATATGGGAAAATATGGGAAGTGGTGGGGAAGACAAAAACCCAGAAAATATAGGAAAATATGGGGAATCTTTTTATTTGTGTGTATTTATTTGTGTGTCCCAGTTTCCCTTCACTATTGGCATCGGAAGGCGCTCCCAACGCGCAAGCGGAAGGCGCTCGTGCGCGGCCCCGCTGCCGGCGATCTGGCGAAGGGGAAGCTAATTACGCGGGCCGCGCAGGGGCGGGAGCGGCAAAACTTCGACCTCCCCCCCCCTCCTCCTCCTTGTCCTCCTCAACCCCCTCCTCCTCCTCCTCCTCCTCCTTCTCCTCCTCCTCCTCCTCCTCCTCCTCCTCCTCCTCCTCTTCTTCGAAGATGAAGCGTGCGCAGCGTGGGATAGGGAAGGAGTGGGGAGGGGAGAACAGCGGAGACCATCAGATCAGGAGAATGAAGGGACGAGCGGGGATGGGGATAGAGGGATGCAGGGACGAAGGGATGAAGCGAAGGGGTGGGGGAGAAGCGATAGAGTTGGAGTAACGAGTTCAGATGATTGAACGTGCATGATCTGCACGTGCATGATCTGACCCTGTCAGTGCACGCCAGATCCCGACGTCGGGGCTTTGAAGCGTGCAGCCTTCCCTTCGGCTTCCGGCACCCGGGTTCCGGTGCGTGCTGTGCGATCGGCCTCGGAGTCCGAGGCGAGACAGCAAGAGCATTAAAAGACCGCGCGACACGGCGAGGGTGGGACGGGGAGGGCGAGTGGGGGATAGTGCGACCGGGCTATGAAGAAAATCCCTGCGGTGGGGACGCAGCGACCGACTGGGATTAAGTCGGGCCTGTCCCTCTACAGGAGGAGTATTCAGAAGTAGTCCAAGAGTAGTCTGGGGAGGATCTTTATGAGTATTTTGGGGCATTTTCGCTGTATTTTTCCTCAATTTTTTATTTTTCGTCCACAATCTGCCTGTAGGGGGACACGCCCGACTTAAGACTGGGAGGTGGACGATAAAGATATTCCCAGTTCGTCGTCGCCGGCGTCGGCGCGGCCGAGGCCGCCAGGCCGCCAGGCCGCAGCCGGCGACCCAGACGAGAAATAATGCGACTTGTGCTGCATCGTCCCTGCCCGATGTGGCTTCTTTTTTTGTTTGAATGCTCTTTTTCTGGAGCCGCTTCGTCGCGCTGCCCTGAGACCCGACGCGTGACGCTGGGGCACTCGGGGGCGGCAACGAGGGGGGTGATGACCAGGGGGGGGGGGGCGGCTATCACGGCGGGGGCCATGACACCTCCCCAGATCTCCCGGCGCCGCTTCTTACCTCCGTACGTCCCTGGCCCCCTCCCCCCTGGGCCGCGCACATGCCGCCGGCCATGATCTGCGCCCCCCCTCTTGGACACGCCCCTCTTGGCCGCTCCCGAGACACCGCCGAAGATCACTCAGGAGGGAAAGAAACACACAGACACAATTAATCGTCGACTCCCCAGAAAATATGGGAAAATATGGGAAGTGGTGGGAAGAACAAAAGCCCTGAAGATATGGGAAAGTATGGGGAATCTTCTCATTTGTGTGTATTTATCTGTGTGTCCCTGGGCCTTCGATCACGAGGCCAGAGCCCTTGGTGTCCCACCTCTTCGGGGCACTCTCCGAGCTGCATCGACATCCGCGGTGGTCCCGAGGCCCGAGGCGGGGGGCAGACGTCCGGTGGGGGTCGCGGGGCCGTCCTCCTCGTCCTCGTCCTCGCCCTCGTCCTCGTCGGCCTCCTCCTCCTCCTCCTCCTCCTCCTCCTCCTCCTCCTCCTGCTCGTCCTCGTCCTCCTGTGCCTCCTTTTCCGCTTTCTTTTTCTGCTTTTCTTCTCCTACTCCTCCTCCTTATCCTCCCCTTTTCAGGCCCCCTCGCGCCGTGACAGCATCTCGACGGCAGGTTTGTTGGTATTCGTCGGCCGGGGAGCGCCGAGGGCAAGCGGGTGATGGTAGCGATTTTTTTTGTTTTGTGTTTCTTTGTCATTGCTTAGTTTTTTGTTGTTTCCCACATCCTGAGTGAGGTTGTTGTTTCTCTGCACACCTCCGCGCAGGGACCTCACACCTTACCCTCTCCTCCTGTCATCACCATCCCATCAGGATCATCGATCATAGTGATCACCCGCTCACTTTCTCGATCATTCACTCATCACCCACTCATTCATTATCGTGTCATGATCCATCAGGGCCATTGGCAATAATCATCATCATCATCAGCAACCACTCACACTCGCTTTCACTCACGCAGTCACGTTCACTCATCACTCACTCATGATCATGCCATCGTCTATCATCGTGTTATCGCCATGAATCGCGCCATCATCCTATACCCTCTCCTTCTCAGCACCATCATTATCACCATCGTCTTCCTCACCCACATTCGCTCGCACACTTAGCTGTCGTCACTTTTGGGCTTCTCAGGCCTGAATCTTGAGGAAGTCTCAGGCGGGAGCCCCCTCCCTATGGGGCCCGCACTTTATGTTCGAATCCGAGCGGGTCATCCAACTCCTGTAATCGTCGTCACTTTTGGGTTCCGCAGGCCTGAACATAGAGAAAGTCTCAGATTGGAGCCTCGTCTGTGAGTGAATCTTGAGGAAGTCTCAGGCGGGAGCCCCCTCCCTATGGGGCCCGCACTTCATGTTCTAATCAGAGCGGGTCATCCAAGGCCTGTATCTGTCGTCACTTTTGGGCTCCTCAGGCTTGAATCTTGAGGAAGGCTCATGCGGGAGCCCCCTTCTCTATGGAGCCCGCACTCGTCACTTTTGTGCTCCTCAGGCCTGAATCTCGAGGAAGTCTCAGGCGGGAGGTCCCTTCCTATGGGGCCCGCACTTCATTTTTGAATCCGAGCGGGTCATCCATATCCTGTAATTGTCGTCACTTTTGGGCTCCTCAGGCCTGAATCTTGAGGAGGAAGTCTCAGGCGTGCGCCCCCTCCCTGTGGGGCCCGCACTTCATGTTCGAATCCGAGCGGGTCATCCAAATCCTGTAATTGTCGTCACCTTTGGGCTCCTCAGGCCTGAATCTTGAGGAACCAGGGCAAGAAGGACGATGCTGATGATGATGATGCTCATGCTGATGATGATGATGTTGATGATGATGCTGATGATGATGATGCTTATGCTGATGCTGATGCTGATAACGATGAGGATGATGCTGATGCCGACGTTGATGATGCTGATGCTGATCATGCTGATGCTTATGCTTATGCTGATGCTGATGCTGATAACGATGAGGATGATGCTGATGCCGATGTTGATGATGCTGATGATGATGGCGCTGCTGATACTGACGATGACGGCGATGATGAGGCTGATGATGTTGATGCCGATGATGGTGATGACGATGATCATGATGATGACGAGGATGCTGCTGCTGTTGATGATGCGCATACGATGATGCCGTTACTGATGATGATGCTGATGATGATGATAATGATGATGCTGATGATGATGACGATGACGATGATGATGATGATGATGATGACGATGATGATGATGATGGTGGTGATGATGATGATACTGATGATGATGCTGATGCTGATGATGATGGTGATGATGCTGATGCGGATGATGATGGTGATGATGATGATGAGGACGATGCTGATGACGACCACAACGATGGATGTTGTTGATGATGATGATGATGATGATGATGATGATGAGGATGATGAGGATGATGATGATGATGATGATGATGCTGCTGATGATGATGATGATGATGATGATGGTGGTGGTGGTGGTGATGATGATGATGATGATGATCCCCTCTCCTCCTCTTCGTCGTCGTCCCCCTCCTCTTCCGCCTCTCTCCTTCTCCTCACTTCTCATCCTCCTCCCTCCACCCCTTCTCCGTGTAATTCCTCCCTGTCGTACACCCCGTTTCGCTTCGCTTGCGACCTCCTCACCATTTATGGTTCTGAAGCTTGAACAGTGCAACCGTTTCAAGGGCGGAGGACGGATGGTTTTCAAAATTTGACTCTCGCCTCAGCAGCGCGTGCATTAGTTTTAACAGTTTGCAGCCGCTTCAAGGATGGAGGGCGGGTTCTTTTCTAACATGTTTGCTTCGCTTTAACGCCGCGCACATTCGTTTCACAAGTTTGCAGCGGTTCAAGGGTGGATGGTTGCTGGTTTTCAATTGGTGGCTCTCGCCTCAGCGCCGCGCGCATTGGTTTGAAGGGTTCGTAGGGTTGAAGCCTGAGGAATTGGTGTTGAAGTCCCAAGAAGGTTGTTCTGGAGTCTTAGGATTGTCAGGGCGCAACGCTCACGTTGATTCGCGGCGTTGAAGTCCCAGGAATGGTGTTCCCGTGTGATCGAGGATTCTCAGACGGTTGTTTTTCAATGGGGCACCTCCTGCACTGAAACTACAGACTTGTAGGAACCTGCGAGAGGGAACTTGGCGGGGAGGGTTTATTGCAAAATCGCTGATGCGTCTTCGGTTTACGCGGGTCCTCCTGCTCCTCTTCCTCCTCCTCCTCCTCCTCCTCCTCCTCCTCCTCCTACTCCTCCTCCATTCCTCCTCCCCCTCCTCCTCTCCTCCTGGAACCTAGAACCTCGTGGCATGAAAGTTTTCCTGACTCTCCTCCCCCTTCTCCTCCTCCTCCTCCTCCTCCTCCTCCTCCTCCTCCTCCTCCCCTCCATGCCTCCACACTTACACAATATGAATACTACTCTCCTCCCTCCCTGGATGACGTCCGTTAGATGTTCGGCCCCCTTCCGCCTTCTTTTTCCCCACATCCAAAGCGGGGATCTGGTTTTCTCTGCACACCCTCCGCGCAGGATCTCGTCATCCTCCTCTCCCTCCTACTCTCCTCTCCTCCTCCTCCCCCCTCTGTCTCTCTCTCTCTCTCCCTCTCTCTCTCCCTCCCCTTTCGCACACTCACTCAATCACTCACACACACCATCATCACTCACACTCACTCGCTCACCCACTCACGCACACTATCACCACCATCGTCGTCATCACTCGCACATTCATTCATTTACACACTCGTCGTCATCACTCACTCACTCGCCCACTCACTCACCCACCCACCTACCCACCGAAGCGGGAGCCCCGTCTGTGAGTGAACTGCGAGGAAGTCTGAGGCGGGAGCCCCTTCCATGTGTGGCCCGCAGCTCGTGTGAGTAATCTGAACGGGCCCTTGAGGCCTGAAAATGGAGGAAGTATCAGGCGGGAGCCTCGTCGGTGAGTGAATTGCGAGGAAGTCTGAGGCCGGATCCGCCTCCCTATGGGGCCCGCAGTTCATGTGAGTAATCCGAGCGGGTCACCAGCCTCCTGCACCTGTCGTCACTTTTTGGCTCCAGAAGCTTGAATATGGGAGAAGCATCAGTATAGAGGAGACAGTAAGGACGCCTCAACATCACGAGGACGACGAGGAGGGTTATTTCCAGACTAGCCGAGAGGATTCCCATGCGGGGTCCTACCGTCGGAGTATTTTTTCACACAGGATTCCCGGGAGTATCAAGCAAAAGTTGCTCTCGTTTTCGCGCTTCCGCTCTTTTCGAATCGTTCACCCGCTGCAGCGCTGGCCTCATTTCCGCGCTTCCGCTCGTTCCGAATCGTGCTCCCGCTGCAGCGCTGGCCTCACTTCCGCGCTTCTGCTCGTTTCGAATCGTGCTCCCGCTGCAGCGTTGGCGTCATTATCTTGCCACGGCATGCAATGCAATGCTGTGTGGTGTTCTTCTGTGTGATGCCGTGCCTTCAGCTGCAATGCTAGGATATGCAGTGCCTGACTATGCACTGCCACGCCATGCTATGCCATGCTACGCTTTGATCTTCAACGCCATGCATGCTATGCCATGTTCTGTTCCGTGCCGCTGTCCAGTCCTCCCAAACACGTCTAATATCTACAAAGTGACACCCCGGAAAAACATCGAAAGTGATTACGCATCCGGTGCCGATTCGTTCATTTATTGGGCCGCGGGAGGCCCACCCACGTAGAGGCGTCGTCGTTTTGAGGAGGTGTCGGGGGGGAGCCCCGTTTCTGCTGAAAAGGCGATGTTGAAAGCAGGGCTGGCGGGTGCTCTCCATCAGCCCCGCCTCGTGGGGAGTTTTCCAGGGAGCCCATGGAGCTGAACATGGAGCCGCGACTTCAGGCCAGCCCAGACCTCTCGAAGTCGATTAACTTACCCTCGAAGGAACCCGGCGCCATGCCATGACATGCAGCGCGGTGCTGTGTTCTGTGCCGCTGTGCGATGCCATGCTTTGCCTTGCAATGCTTTGTGATGCAATGCTTCACTACGCAATGCCACGCCATGCTACGCCCTGCAGTGCTCTCCTACGCCATGCTATGCCGTGCTCTACCATGCATCGCCTACCCTCCCGGGATCATTGCCCTGCTCGACATCCGACTGGGCGAATGGAGAGGAGATCTACGCCCTGGTCAGGGATGGGAGGGAGGGGTAGGACGTCACATATGACGTCAGCTAGCGCCCCGAGCTTGTCACCCCCCCACTCTCCCCTCCTGCCCCCTCTTCCCCCTTGCCTCCCCCTCTCCCCCTTGCCTCCCCCTTGCCTCCCCCCCTATCCCCCTTGCCTCCCCCTTGCCTCCCCCTTGCCTCCCCCTTGCCTCCCCCCCCCCCTCCCCCCCTCTCCCCTCCTGCCCCCCCTCCCCCTCGCCTCCCCCCCCCTCCCCCCCCCCGAGGGCGCGCCACCTCTGCGGCCTCCTGGCCCAAGCCGCACTGCCGGGGGGCTGGGCCGGCCGCCCGGGGCTGCCGAGGCCATGGCCGTCGGGGAGGGCCTCAGGCCTCCCGCCGCTCCGCAGATCTCCGACGCCGCGGCTTTTTCGAGCCCGCGGTCTCCTCCTCCTCCTCCTCCTCCTCCTCCTCCTCCTCGTTCCTCCCCTCCTCATCCTCCTCCTCCTCCTCCTCTCCCCTCCCTCCTCCTCGTCTCCTCCTCCTCCCTCCTCCTCCTCCTCCTCCTCCTCCTCCTCCTCCTCCTCCCCCTCCTCCCGGGGAGGCCCTCTTGGGGCCTGCCGCTCGGCCCCCCGGGGCCCTCGAGCGTGGCGGCGCAGGGGGGAGGAGCCGCGCCCCCCCCCCGGTCGGAGGGCGCGCGGAGGCCGTGCGGAGCGCCTCCCGGGGGCCCGCGGTCGGGCCCCCCGGGGCCACTGGGAGTGCACCCAGCCTCCTCCTTCTCCTCCTCCTCCTCCTCCTCCTCCTCCTCCTTCGCCTCCTCCTCCTCCTCCTCCTCCTCCTCCTCCTCCTCCCAACTATACACCAACACCGATCCTGGCCAGGATCGGTGTTGGTGTATAGTTGGTGCCTTCCGATGGGGGGGGAGGAGCTCGCCTCGAGTCGGGCCTGTCCCTCGACGGGAGGAACACTCCAATTCAGTCAAAACACAGCCTGGGGATGATGCTTCGACTACCTCTGGCCATTCGGGAGCATTATTTGGGACTACTTTGTTGATGTCTCGTCCGATTTCCCCAGCCTCGAGCTGGCCCCAGTGGGGGATGCTGAGTCCGCGCGGAGTCAGTCCGAGCGGAGTGCTTTTTCTCTGTCGGGGCCGACTCCGTCTGGACTCGGCCTCTCTTGATGGGATGCCGAGATTCCGTGGCGAGAAGTGCCGCACGGAGTGCTCGGCCTCCGCCCGGGCTTGGTCCGCGTGGACTTGGCCTCTCCGGAATGCCTCTTCTATTCTCTGTGAGCAAGCTCCTGCTGTCTCCGCAGCTTCTCTGCCCAAGTGCCCCCCGTCGGCCGCGCGTGCGGGCGCCTTATGCAGGCGGTCGCACAAGCGGCTCTCCAGGGCGCTGGGGAGATTTTGTTCAGGGGGCTGCGGGCCGCGCTCTACGAGCGGCTCGTGGCTGCCCCCCTCTCTGTGCTTCAGGACCAGGGGCCTCCATCGCCTGCCTGGTCCATCCAGCAGGCGGACTCGTCCGAGGGTGAGGGGGCCTCCTGCCCTCTCCCTTCGGCGGGTTCCACCTGCCCCACCGTCTGCCTCGGGCTGGCGGTGGACCTGAGCGGCGGGGTCTCTCCCTGGCTGCTCAGCACGGTCGCCGCCCTCCTCTGGGTGACGGCCGCCTGCAGCGCCTGCGCGGGCTGCTGCCTCGGGCTGCTGGGCCCGTACGTGTGGCGGAGGCTCTGGCCCTCCGCCTGGCCGCGCGGCGCGGTTTCTGCTTCACCTGAGCAGGACCGCCGTGCGGCGCGAGCGCTGGCCTACGGGGCTCCGCCTCGACCTCAAGCGCTCGAGCGGGCAGACGCCCAGCGTGCGGGCGGCGGCGTCCACGGCGGCGCCCACTGATGGCGGAGCTGCCACCAGTTGGCGGAGGGCCCCTTTGGCCCGAGCTCTACCCTTTCGCTGCGCCCACGGCGCGCGACTACGCACGATGGCGCCTAGACGACGGCGACACCAGCTGGGCGGCTATCCCCCTCGCCTCTCGAGAAGGGGGCATCCTGCTGGCCCTGCCTGGTGCCTTTCGCTCTACAGCGGAGCTCGAGGCTGCCGAGGCGGATGGCTTTGCTGGGATGATAGGCCCCTTCCAGCTAGTGGACGTCCAGCTCCAGGGGGCCGCTTCACGGCCGCTCGCCACTACCGCATCCGTCCTCGTTATAGATATCGAGGTTGCCGAGCTCGAGCTCGAGTCGCTGTACCCTCTAGAGGTCGGCGACGACGCAGGCATCGTTCCCTTCGCCGAGGTGCGCAGCCGCGTCTATTGGCCGCATCCTTCGGGGGTTCGGGTGCTTCGCGAGGGCTACGCTCGTTTGCACGGCGCCCCGCCTACCGCAGGGGAAGAGCCTCTCCCAGGGGCCGATCGGGCTACCCCCTACCACTCTGCCGACGAGATGGAGGAGCCCGAGGGGTTCGCGGCCGACGGGGAAGCCGACCGCGCGGCCCCAAGTGCGCGAGCCCCCGCGGTCGCTGGAGCGCCGCGCGGCCCGCCCGCCAAGCGCGCTGGCGCCGCCGCGCCGCCACGGGTCGCGGGTCCTGCTCCGATTGCTCCTGGCGCTCCTGCGGCGTCTCTGGACGACGGGGCTCCCATGACCCGCGCCGAGGTAGCTGCCGAAATGCGCGCCTTGCTTGCAGCCCACGCGGCCTCCACGATGGTCGGCGGACCCGAACCGCTGGGCCCCGCTCCGGCTGCCCGGAGCGCTCGGCCCGAGGTGCCTCAGCTTTTCAGCGACGAGGCGGCGCGCCTCGGGCTGGATCCTGCGGGGATCGAGGCCGTCTTGTCCCACGCGCCCGTGGCCCCACATCGGGTCTCCGCGCGCCCCAAGGGACCCACCTCCGCGCTGGTCTCGGCGTGGGAGAAGGCGCGCTCTCTTGCTGTCCCTCGGGCCCCTTCGTCCGCTTCCGGACCGATGGGCCCCCCGCCGCCGCCTGGGCTAGCCCATCCCGCTGCGGTCGACGGCTTTGCCGAGGCGGGCGGCGCCGACGGGTTAGAGCCGCCCCTTGCGGCCAATCCGACGGACTTCAGCCTCATGCTTCAGTGCCTGCACCAGTCCCTTTCCTTGCAGCAGGGGCGGGGCCATCGCCCAGCCTTCCACCCGCTTCTGGGGACCCTGAGCGACCAAGCTCAAACTCCGCCCGCGACCTCGGGCGACCCCGCGCACGCATCGGCTCAGATGGGGGGAATCGCTCGGAGGCGCGAGTGGCAGCAAGCGCTGATGCAGCACGGCCCCGACGTGCGAGGACTGATGAAGGAGAATTTGGCCCGCGTTCTGGGCGTGGAAGTCAGCGCCGTGACCCCCATGGCCATGCATCAGTACTTTCGCGAGCACAGCCCCCTCGGGGCTCAGCCGTCGACGCACGAGTTGTTGACGCATTTTGCCTTCCTCAGCGCCGAGCTGTGGCGGGCCTGCGAGGAGGGCAACCCCGAGAGGGTCCAGACCTTGCTGACTTGCCAGTGCATGTTCATCGACCAGTTGGCGGGGGACCGCGGCTACCTCGAGGCCGCTTGGTTCCTCACGGGGCTGGAGCCTCCCCCGTGTCGCGTGACCAGTCGTCACACGGAGCGCGAGGCCCAGACCCCGTTTTCACCCCTAGTGGATCCTCGCTGGCTGTCGGCGCAGGGCGAATACATGAAGGAGCTGCAAGCATTTCGGGCGCGCCTCGACGCCGAGCGCGCCGTCGCGCTCCCCAAGCATCCACCTCATCAGCCCAAGCAGCCCAAGGTCTCAAAGCCCCCCTTCAAGTCTCAGGGTGCTCCCAAGGCCCCGAAGGCGGTGCCCAAGAAGGACTGAAGATGCCCTTGGCGCCCGCCTTCTTGGAGGGGGGGCCTTCGCGTGGCCGGGGTACGCCGCCGCAGACAGTCTGCACCGACGCTGCTACGGCTGCTAGGCGTGTTTGGGCGCAGCGAGGGCGTGAGGGTAGGAATGCGCTCCTCCAGCGATGCTGTTGCGGCCCCGCAGGGAGGAGTACGTTCCGCCACCACGCCCCTCGCTCTGCTCCGAACCGCCCCTCGGATCCATTCGGCCATTTTGGCCGTCACCTGCCTCAGTCGAGCGCTCCCCCCATGGGGCCTGCAGCCCCTGAGGTTGGTGTTCTTGCTGGTGCTTGTTCTCCTTCAAGCACCCCTGCTGCTCTTGCCAACGTCGCGCCATTTGTCGCTGACTTGTCTGCCTTGCTGCGCCTGTTTCCAGGCGCGAACATTGATATCACCCACTGGGCGGCAGCGCTGTCCCAGGTTGGGATGGGTGCTCGATGTTCTCTTGGATCTTTCTCCCGCTCATCAATGCGTGCAATGGACAGGGACGACCCGTACCTTTTGGGGCCGCCTCCCCGCGATCCTTGGCCGTGCCCGCCTGCTCCACCTCTTGGTCCCCCGCCTGACGGCTTGTCGGCGAGGCGCAGGGAGCGCTGGAGATTGCGGCGCGCGGCGCGGACGCTCGCGCAGTATTCTGTTATTGCGTTGAACTGGCTCACTTTGGGTCATCCTAGCCTCGCTCCCGCCGAGGCTCGTGTCCGCGCCACGGTCTCGCCCTGCCAGGAGGGCGTCCGCACCCGTATCGAACGGTTGTGTCGGATCGCAGTTCGCCTTGCCCGTGGTGGCAAGAGCGACTTAGGTCGAGCCTTCGCCAAGTTCGACTCTACTGAGGTCTCGCTCCATGGCCTGGCCACCCATGTTGCAGCTTTGGAGGCCTCCTTCACCTCCTCTTCTTCCGTGCCCGCCCCCATGCGGCACTGCCCGACCAGCGCTCCTTCCGTGCCTGGTTCGCTGGCGTCTGCGGCGGCTTGGGACTCCACCCAGGTCGAGCCCTTCGATTTAAAAGTCAGGGCGTCTCGCATTAAGTGGGATTACTCGCCAGTGTTTGATCCCATTCCATTTCTCTCTGACGCTCGAGTCCGCGAAGCGTTCATCAATCCAGAGGAGATGCGGCTCCCGGCGTCAGAGTGGCCTGCTGGCCAAAAGGGGGCGCGTGTCCATATGGACCGCGCCGAGCTGTGGGCCCTGCTCCAGAAGTGGGATGCCTGCGGCGCCCTGTACCTGACTCCTGCTTCGGACCTCGCCTGGGATGAAGCCTGCGGAGCTTTCAGGGTACCGAAGGACAGCGACTTCGACAGGCTGATCCTGAACCCAACGGTCGTGAACAGCCGCTGTGCCTCAATCTCGTCCAGCACCCAGCGCCTTGGCCAGGGTTTCCTGCTGTGCCGTTTGGGTCTGGCGCCTGGGGAGTGGCTGGCAGTTTCTTGCGACGACCTACGGGAGTTTTACTACACTTTCCGCGTTCCTCCCGCGCGCGCCAGGCGTAACGCCCTTCGCGTTCGTCTGCCATCATCCCGCTTCAAGGCCTTTCGAGCCTGGCGCCCCGAGCTCGAAGGTGTGGACGTCGCGCCTTGCCTCAATGCTCTAGCGATGGGCGACAACATGGCGGTGGAGATTGCCAACTCTGCACATGAAGGCGTCTTGCACAGCTTCGGGGCCTTGCGGCCTCACGAGCAGGTTGTCCACCGCTCGCCCTTCCCGCGGGGACCGTTTGTCGAGATGCTGAATATTGATGACCATACAGGTTTTCAGAAGCTCTCGTGGCATGGCTCCGCTCCTCGCCCCGACGACCCCTGTCGTCGTGATCGTGAGGTCTTCGCCGCCTGCGATGCAGGCTACCCGCGCGTGGGCCTGATTCAGCATCCAGGCAAGCGCGCGCGCGGCGAAACGCACAAGGTGGTGGTGGGCGCCGAGGTGGAAGGGCGCATAGGCATCGTCTGCGCTCCCTTAGTGCGGACGGTGGCCTTGTGCAGGCTGACCCTGATCCAAATCTACCTCGGCATCACCACACGCTCCCTGTTAGCCTCTCTTGTGGGCTGCTGGGTCCAGGTGTTCCTCTATCGCCGTCCGATGCTCGCCATTTTCACGCACGTCTACAACTTCCTGTCGCGCCTGGCGACCGAGGAGGGCATTGAATACGACTTGCCTCCTTATGTTCGCGACGAGCTTTTGGCCTGCACCTTTTTAGCCTTTACGGCTATAACCGACCTTCGGGCGCAGCCTTGCCCCGAGGTGTTCGGTACGGACGCGTCTCTCGGCTGGGGGGGCGTTGTCCGCGCTCCTATCAGCCCGCAGCTCTCCGCCGAGCTGTGGCGCAGATCGGAGCACGGGGGGTGGCACACGATCCTGCACAATCGGAGCCTCCTCGCCGTACTCAGCCGCGGCGTGCCCTTGGGCCCTGAGCTCACCCAACTGCATCGCGACCTGGGGCTCCCGTCTATTGAGCCCCCCGTCGCGCCGCGTTGGGTCACCGAGCTATCAGAGGCGCTGCGCTTTCGGCTCGCGTACAAATGGGAGTTTCGCATGCCCCGTCACATCAATATCCTTGAGACAACGGTGTATAAGAGCTTGTGCAAGTACTGCTGTATTCGCCTCCCTGACTCTCGTATCCCCGTTCTCTTGGATTCAAAAGTGGCTTTGGGCGCGACCGCTCACGGGCGCAGTAGCTCTCCTGGTCTATCTCACGTTCTTTCGACCACTTTGCCCTATGTGATAGGAGGAGGTTTATATATGGGAGGCATGTACGTGCCTACGGACGTGCACAGGGCCGACGACCCCACGCGGAACCGTGCGGTGAGGCCCCCGTCCCGTGACCCTCCCGCCTGGTTAGTTGAAGCAGAGAGAGGAGAATTTACTCGCTTTGATTGCATTGCGTACGCCGACTCCCGCTCGTCATTCCCTACTTGTCTCTGGGGCCGATTTGTTGCGCAGCTTGTGGCTCGAGGCCCCGAGGGGCTGCTCAGCCACCGCTGGGCGGCCGCCCCCCCCCCCTCGGAGGGCGCGGGGATGGCCGCCGACGCCGCCAGCGACGGCGCCCAGGGGGAGGCACCTGACCCCTCGGGCGCCGCCGAGAGCAGCAGTGAAGCTGCTCTCGCCAGCGGAGAGCGTCGCGGGCCTCGCAACGCGCTCTTCGCTGACAGCGAACGGCCTCTCGCGTCCTCGGCAGACGCCACGCCAAAAGCGTCTGCCTCCGCGGAGGGCGGCTCGCCCGGCCCCGACCCTGGCGCCGCCAGCGCAGGATCGGCTCCCCAGGCCGCCAAGCGTGCTCCGCCACTGGCCCTCCGCTCCAAGGCCGCGGCGGCCCCTCCGCCTGCTATCGGGGTGGGCTCGTCGCGCGTCGGCTCGCGGGAAGCGCCAAAGGGGGCCTCAGCAGCTACCCCCCGCACCTTCCAGCGAGCGGCCAGGGTGAGCGCCTCTCGCCAACTGCTTGGCGTAGTGGACGGGGCCTCGCGCGGCACAATTGAGGCCGCCTTCAGGCGCCAGTCCCTAGTCTACCATCCAGACAGGACTCCCGCGCACCTGGGCGCCGACGAGCGAGCAGCCCGCGCGCTGAAGTGGAAGCAGCTCTGTGACGCCAAGTCAGTGTTGCTCCAGGCCGTCTCGCAGGCCGCCGCGCCGCCCGATGTTCCTAGCACGGGCGGCGACGGTCCTGCCGCCCGCGCCTACGCCCGGGCCAAGGCGGCAGGAAAGGGCGCCCGCAAGGGCAAGCTGGCTCCAGGGTCGACCATGGCCCTTCAGGCGCTCGAAGAGGCGGTCTCCTCGCGGGTCGCCCTTGCGAGCGCCGAGCTGGCCCCTCGGGCTGCCCTCCCCGCCTCGGGCGCGCCTCTCCCGAGGGGCGGGGTTTCGTCTGCCCTCGCGACGCGGGCGGCTGAGTCGGATGCCACCCTCGTCTCCGCCGTGTCGCGCGGCCGCGTGGAGCTCGACGCACTCCGCACCGCGCGTGCCGACGCCACCAGGCGCACGGTGCAGGCTCCTGCACGCGGCGAAGGAGAGCGTGCCGTCGCTCGTGCCGAGCTCGCGGAAGGGATGGCCGATCGCGCCTACTTCCGACGCGTGCGCGAGGCCGCCAGTCGAGAGGCCGCGGGCTTGCCGCGCACTGCTCCCGTCCAGCTGGGTCGGGATTGGCGCAAAACCTTGCGCGCCGTCCTGCACAACGCTGAGGTCTCGACGGGCCTCGCCATCGCAGAACGTGCCGCTCGTGCTGGGGACGCACCCGCGTCGTCCACTGGCCGCTCCTTGGCCGAGGTGGAGGCTGAGGACCCGCGCGCCTTGGCAAGGCCCGCCGACGACCCTGCGTCCAGCTTCAGCCGTCGTGAGCGGCGCGCGGTCCGCGCCCGCCTGGGCCCGCGGGATGAAGCGGTCGAGGACCAGCCCAACCGCGGTGGTCACGCGCCGCACTCCGCCTCGCGCACGGGCGCCGCGCGCACCAGGCGCGCCGCCAGGCAGCGGCGGGCTTCGATGGCGGCGCTCCCCGCCCCTGAGGGGGGGGGCCGCCACGGCGCCTGGCCGCAGGGCGCGTCGCACTGCCAATGCGCGCCGCTGGGCAGGCGCGGCACGCCCCAGCTCCGCCGCGGGAGTGGGCTCCCCACCGCGGAGCCGCAGCCCTGCCCGCAGCCGTACGCGGTCTCCAAACCCGTACGGGACCGACCGCACCTCTCCCTCGGGGGGCTGCTCGTCGCCTCCCGTCGACGGCCCGATCTCGCCCGAGGAGCCGTCGGAGCCGCCTGCGGGGGAGGCATCGGAGGGCCCGCACACTCCTGACGGGTCCCCGCCCGCGAGCGTTCGCAGCCGCTCGAGAGCGGAGCCCGCGTGCGACGAGGACTCTCCGACGGAGCTCGAGGACGTCGTGCTGAGTGCCCTCGCAGACTCCTCGATGGACCTCGAGCGCGTCGTGGCGGGCCTGAACCCCGAGGTCCTCCGCCGCCTGCAGGCGGCCTTCCCTCGCCGCTCGGGGGCCTCTCCGCCCGCCGCTCGCGCCTCGGTTCGCAGTCGCTCTCGGGGCCGCGGCACGCGTGTAGGCTCCGAGACTCCGCGGCCCGTGCCCCCGCCGCCGCCGCCGCCCCCTCACCACTCTGGTGGGCGTGCGGCGTCGCGATCCCGCGCGTCGACCGCAGGCCAGGGGCTTAGTCGGGCCGTCGCGCGCGGCTCCTCTCGCGCGCCTTCGCGTCAGGCGACGTCGCCTCGGCGTCGCGAGGTGCGCTCCCCTCGAGTCGCTCCGAAGCGGCGCCCGAGCCCCGCTACTGCGCAGCGGCCAGCCACGCCCCGCCATGGTGCGAGCTCGGGCGACGCCCACGCAGGCAGCTCCCGCGCGGACTCCGCTGCTCAGGCCCCTCAGTCTTCGGTAGGCACGCGCTCCTCCAGCGATGCTGTTGCGGCCCCGCAGGGCGGAGGGCGTGCCGCCGAGGAAAGGGGGTCTTCGAGCGGCCCCGCGCCTGGCCGAGATTCAGGGCACGAGCTGCATCCCAGCGGCTCCCACAGCGGCGACGCTGGGAGCGCCGCGGCTGCAGCCTTCGCAGCGCGGCGCACGGCCTCCGCGGCCGTTGAGCAGCCCTTGCCTCCAGGGGCCGCCACCGCCCTAGCGTGGCGTCTCAACCTCGGCGGTGAGAAGGTCACAGTGGTGAGGTGGGGACCCGCCTGGCAAGCTGCCTTCCAGAGCGCGGCGTCGTGGCTGAGGTCTTTCGCACCCGCAGGGGCCGCCGAGCCCGAGGGCAGAGATGACCTGCACTGCCTCCTGCAGGCCTTGCACGCCTATAAGCGCCTGTTTCAGACAGGCGGCGCCGAGCCGATCGACGAAGCCTCGTGGTTGCATCCTTACGTGGCCGCCGTCGAGCCCGAGGCTATCCCCGCGGGCGCTGACCTCCAAGCCATGGGGGCGGGCGCCATCCGTGGCATCGGGCTCGGCTCAAAGATCGAGCACAGGAGGCGCGCGGGCAAGTTGGCCTGCCTTTTCGACCTTCTGTACCACGTGCAGGACGGTCACGGCGCCATCCCAGCAGCGCTGTGGGGATCTCATTCCCCTCCGTCCGAGATCCTCGACGCGTTCGCGGAGGTGGTGCCCGTTCCACATCATTCGGGCCTCACGTCCTCGGCAGCTCGTTCCGAGCTCGCCGAATCGGCCGCAGCTGCGCGCGCCGAGCCGCGCCCGCCCTTTGACTGGGCGACCCTCGAGGGAAGGGGCGCTCTGCCCGCCGAGATCGAAGCAGGGGCTCGCCGTGCTCACCGTAACATGGGCGGATCCTTCACCTCGGCGCGGGCGATGCTGGCGGAGGCGTCGGGGTTCGAGACCGACGGGCGGGACACCCTCGTTCCGCCCTTCTACGCGTCCAGGAGCAGGAGGGCCGCCACGCTGATCAGCTCTCCCAGCCCTGGCCGCCCTGCGCTCATCCTGTGGTGCGTCTGCGGCCTCTGCATCTCTCTGGGAGCCGCGGCGCCGACCGCAGGCCAAGGGCTTAGTCGGGCTGCGCCTTCCGCGCCCGCTCGCCCTCCGCGCACTCCCTTCGTGCGCGATTCTCACCTCACCTCCGCGTATCTCGATCGTCGCTCGAGATCGATTGATGCGTTCGAACTGTGGTTAGCAGAACACACTGGCGTGCCGCCCGCCACTCTTTACCGTAGCGGGATACTTCTCGCCCGCTTCCTCGCGACCTTCGGCGTGTGGCTTCATGATGCAGGTTTCCCTCATTATATTCTGGTTCATGCCATCTTGGGAATCCAGAGCGCTCATCCGCATTGGAAGGCCTTTCTAACAGAAGCTTGGGACGTAGCGAAACAATGGAAGCTCGCGGAGCCGCCAAAGCTCCGCCCGCCCTTACCTCGCGCTCTGCTGCGCGCTATGGTCGGTCTCTGTTTCGCCTGGGACTGGCCTGTGATGGCGGCCTTGCTGCTCATGGGCTTTACGATGTTCCTCAGGCCTGGCGAGCTGCTGGCGTCACGCCGCTGTGACTTGTCGCTTCCTTGCGACCGCCTCGAAGTTGAAGGGGATGCTTTTCTTTCGATTCTTGTTCCAAAGACCAGGAGAACGTACCCGACGCAGCATGCTCGCTGCTCCGATCGGGGCACGGTGAAGATTCTGAATCAAGTGTTTGGGCGGTTGGCTTCCACCGATCCTCTCGCCCCTTTCGGTGCGAGCGGCTTCCGTACTCGGTGGAATCATTTGCTTTCGGCCCTGGGCGTCCCTCTTGCCAAAGCGGGTCAGGGGCTCAACCTGACGCCCGCATGTCTGCGGGGCTCTGGCGCAACAGACTTCTATATCGCTACGGAAGACGTCCCTCGCGTCTTCTGGCGGGGGCGTTGGCGTCAGGCTTCCAGTGCTGAGCGCTACCTGCAAGCCGCCGCCGCTTCCACAGTTCTTGCTGCGCTGCCCGTGCCCGCACGGGCGCGGATCCTGTTCTTCGCCACCGCCAGCGACCGCCTTGTCGCTTCATTTCTCCAAGTCGGCCCCGCCGCTTGGCCTGCCCTACTTGCGGCCGCCCGCCGAAACCTTGTCACTTCGCAAGGTCCTTGAGCACGGGTATGGCTGCCTCGCCGTCGTCGGCGAGCAGGCGGTCTCCCCCGCCTGACGCGCGGCGCCCCGGCACGAGCGCGCGGGACGGGCCTGCCCATTTTGGGCCGCCCCGCGCGCGCGAGCCGCGGCCGCGCTCGGAGACAGCTCGCTAGCGCGCGAGCGGGAGAATGCCTCTTCTATTCTCTGTGAGCAAGCTCCTGCTGTCTCCGCAGCTTCTCTGCCCCCCTCCCTCCTCTCCCAATCTAAGGCTGATGGGCGCTGCCTCGCCGTCGTCGGCGAGCAGGCGGTCTCCCCCGCCTGACGCGCGGCGCCCCGGCACGAGCGCGCGGGACGGGCCTGCCCATTTTGGGCCGCCCCGCGCGCGCGAGCCGCGGCCGCGCTCGGAGACAGCTCGCTAGCGCGCGAGCGGGAGAAAAACTATGACGAGGGAGGTGATCGGAACGCCTGGGGCCGCGGACTTGACAAGATCGGATCGGCGGGCATCTGCGTCCCCGCGCGCGCTCGCGCGCCCATCCGGCTTTCGGATCCTGCTCGGCACGGGGTGTGCAGCAGTCGCGGCGGAGGGCAGCTTTTGCCATGATGGCTGCTGGTCGTGACCTCTCCTCGGCGTCACCCGAACATACTAACGCCAGGTGTGGGTCGCCCCCAAAGGGGCGACGCTCGCGCTCAGACATCTTAATGGTATGTGCTCGGTGGCAGGCACTTTCTGGCCATACCGCTGGGGTCACGACATGCTGTCTGCAACATTGTTGTACTGTACGATCTGGTCAGGCGCACGCCTCCAAGGAGGACACAGGGGAAAGAGCGCGCTCGTGGCACACTCTTGACTAAAAAGGGGGGCCCCAGCTTCCAGTTACCCCGCCCCCCCCTCCTTGGAAAATGGGGGGGGGGTCTTCCGAAACTCCCCCCCTCCCTTCTGTGGGGATTCTTTTTGCTGGGGGTCCCCCCCTGGCTAAGGGGGAGGGGTGGCTTGGAAGCTATAGCCCCCCCACTTTTCGAGGTCAGCCCGGGCTCCCCTTTCAGAGGGGGGGGTGCTTCCGAAGCTGCCCTTCAGTCGGGCCTGTCCTTCTGCAGGAGCGAAATTCAAAAATAGTCAAAAAATAGTCTGGGGACGACGTTTGGAAGTTTTTTTCTTTATTTCAGGGTATTTGTTTGGTATGGGGACAGGCCCGACTTAGAACCCGCCCCCCCCCGTCCTGTCGCGCTTCTCGACGCCGTTGCGGCGGCCAGACCGCCGATCCCAGGAGTTTTTGCGCGGACCGCCGCTCGGGGGGCGCCAACCGTACACCCACGCCGGTCCTGGCCAGGCCGGCCGGTGGGCCCAGGATCGGTATATATAGTATATACGTTTTTTTATATATAAGTATGTCTGTACACATTTATACGTAGGTATATGTATATACATATATATATATTGTTGTGTACATGTATGTGTGTATGTGTGTATGTGTGAATGTGTGTATGTGTGTATGTGTATGTGTATGTGTATGTGTATGTGTATGTGTACGTGTATGTGTATGTGTATGTGTGTATGTGTGTGTATGTGTGTATGTGTGTATGTGTGTATGTGTGTATGTGTATTTGTGTGTATGTGTGTATGTGTGCATGTGTGCATGTGTGTATGTGTTTATGTGTGTATGTGTGTATGTGTGTATGTGTGTGTATGTGTGTATGTGTATGAATGTATGTATGCATGCATGCATGTATGCATGCATGCATGTATGCATGCATGCATGTATGTATACATGTATGTCTGTATGTACGTACGTACGCAGTACGTATGTATGAATGTATGCATGTATATATGTGTGTACATGTATGTACATGTATGTACATGTGTGTATGTATGTACAAATGTATGTATGTATATATGCATGCATGCATGCATGCATGCATGTATGTATGTATATACGTATGTATGTATGTATGCATTTATGTATGTATGTATGTATGTATGTATGTATGCAGGTATGTATGTATGTATGTATGTGTGTATGTATGTATGTATGTATGTATGTATGTATGTATGTATGCATGTATGTATGTATGTATGTATGTATGTATGTATGTTTGTATGCATGCATGTATGTATGTATGTATGTATATATATATATATATATATTTATGTATCTATGTATGCTTGTATGTGTGTATGTATGTATGCATGCATGTATGTATGTATGCATGTATGGATGTATGCATGTATGTATGTATGCGTGCATACATGCATGCATATCTATATATATATATGTATGCGTGTGTGTGTGTTCTTTGCTGCCAAGCTGGTGAGACCCGACGCCGCAAACCAAGACATCATAGTTCCGGAACAAAAAACACGACTTGGAGCCCCGGGCCCCAGCTTTCTGCTCCACTTGCGGAGCCCGCTGCAGCGACCACCCGCTGCCCCTTGCACCGTGAGGCACCTGCGTGCCCCACGCGCCTGCCCTCTCAGGAGGACCGCCCCTCGGGGCCAGAGTGCGGGCTTGTCTTGTCTTGCCTTCTGCGCTCGCGTCCGCCTTCGTGCGTAGCTGTTTCGGCTCGGTCTTCAGAGGTTCGCTCGAAGAGGAAAGAGCAGCAGAAGCATACGCTTTCGGAGGTCCGCGTCGATTTCTTGGATCGGCGCTTCACCCCCCTCCCTCTCGCGCGGAGCGCGCCAGTCCTCAGGGGCGGCGCCGGAGGCGCCGCTAGGGGGGGCTCCAGTGCAGGTCCCACGAATCCGCGCGGACCTCCGAAAGTTCATGTTCCTGATGTATTGCTAAGGCCTTACGGCCGGTGCCGCCGACCCTGAAGACGACGACGACGAATACGTGGAGGAGGAGGAGGAGGGGGAGTCAGGTGGAGGGGAGAAGGAGCAGGTGAAGGAGATGTTCCCCCATGTGGGCCGAGGGAGCCGTAGCAGAGACAGACAGGGAGCCTTGTGGCCTGCGGCCCTTCCCGCCACCGTGCTGGAGGGAGTCGGTCCTCGTGCTCCCTGGGGTGTCCGTGGAGACCGAGGCCAAGTGCGGCCTTGTCTCAGTGCCCGCGGTCCCACGTGCTCCCGAAGGTTCTTGGATACCCCCCAGGTGCTCCAGGGCCCATGCGGAGGGCCCGGTACGTGCGGCCCTCCAGCGACGCGCGCAGAGCGCGCCGTGCGAGCCCGCGGGGCTGCCCACGGCGAGCTCAGAGCTCGGAGGCTGCTCAGAGGTGCTGTGCGCCGCCCACGTCCGCCTTCGTCCGTAGCCGTTTCGGCCCGGGTCTCCGCGGCTCGGCCCAGCCCCTGGGCGGGCGAGCCTGAGCCTCCCGGCGGCGGCCCGGGCCGCCATGGCGGCCCCTCCGCGCGGGGCCGCCCAGGGCGGCGCTGTGGCCAGGGAGCCCCTGCTCGAGGAGGACGAGGGCGCCTGGAAGGCGCCCATCTGGCAGAAGCAGCTGGAGCGGAAGACGATCATGGCCGCCCACGAGGACGGCCCCCTCAGCGCCGCGAAGCGAGAGGGCTACCTCCAGAAGCGAGCGGGGACGTCGCACCTGCGCTGGAACATCCGGTTCTTCGAGGTCAAGGACGGCAGTATACGCTGGTGGCGGCCGGCGTTCAAGGACCAGCTCTTCCAGTCCAAAAAGGGGCCGATGGTCGCCATGGCGGAGCCCCGTCCGCCTCCGGTGAAAGAGCTTGACCTCAGGCAGCTGAAGTGCGTTATCAGGACCAAGGTGAAGTTTCCTTACTCCACACGCATCGCTCTGAAGTTCCAGGAGGACTACACCGACTACCAGCTAGAGCTGCGCGCGGAGAAGGAGCTGGAGATCATCGAGTGGTACAAACTCTTCCTGCGCTTCACCATGGAGTCCTTCGAGGCCTTGCTGGCCGAAGGGCCTTGGCCCGGCCGACCACGGGGGCCGGAGACGGCAATGGGGGCCGGGACGGACTCGTGCAGGGTGCGCCCCCGGATGCGCGGGGAAGATATGGGGGACCCGAGGGGGCCAGTCCTCCCACGTCACCCAGTCAGTTTTGGGCTTCGCCACCCAGTCCCAGACGAGCTCGTGGTGTGGAAAAACAATTCAGGATGGGAGTTTTTTGTTTTTTGTTTTTGTTTGGGGGCCTCTGGGGGGCCCTGCCAGGCCCCAGGACCGTCCACAACACGACTCGGGACGAAGAACTGGACCCGTGGAAAGGGTTGGGTCTTCGGGAACCCCGTACAGTGGAAACCCATGCCAGCCAAGAAACACCCTGCTTGCCTCCAGGGTGCCATGGTGCTCTTGGGTTTCGATGCTTTTTTTGCGATGGAATGCGTGACGTTCCCACCAACAAATTGATGGACGTCCTGGGGTCTCAGGGTTGGGCTTCTTGTGGAAGGTTTCTTGTGATCGAGCTCACACTGTGCTGAAGAAGTCGGGACATCGCACGTCTGGGGTTGGTACAGCCAGGCTGGCCACGCCAGAGGGGCTGCAGACACTCGGGCCTGAAGGCTGCCAGTCGCCCCCGTCCTTTTGGAGACCCTTCCTGCCCCTGTGACGCTTCCGTAAACCCATGCCCGGGTTCTTCTTATCGCCGCTGGCACTCTTGGGAAAATATGTTTTTCCTTCACAGCCGCTGGCAAGAACCATCGGTTACATGCCCCCCCTGTTGTCAGCAGGTGGTCGATAGTTATCTGTATCCCCCGTTCAGATCCTCTTCCCAGTTCCCTTCCCCCTTCTATCCCTCTGCTTGCGCCCTCCACCAACGCTGGTCTTCTCCATATCCCATGTCTTTTGCCACCATCCCTCTCGCTCATGTTACCAGGCTACCCGCCCTATCCTCCCCACATGGTCCACGTGCCGTTTGCTATGCACAGACTTGCATCATAAAGAAGGGCACCGAAGCCAGCCCCTCCAGAACTTCCAACATCGCCTTCAACAAGTGTTTTTTTTGTTCGTTTGTTTTTTTTGAAAGTTCTGGAGGGCCCCCCTTTTCCTCATCCTCCTCCTCCTGTCCTCCTCCTCCTCCTCCTGTCCGCTCCCTGATGCCCCTCCTCGTCCCTGCACCCCCGTCCGCACTTGCCGCGACTGGCTCCTCGCATGCCTGAGGCAGGCTCTCGCTCCACGCGGCCGCCAGTCGCCCCCCGTCCTCTCGGAGACGCCTCCTGCCCCCCGTGCCGCCTCGGAAATCCACGCCCAGGTAGCCATCGGTCGTTGAAAGTAGGTACTTTGGGATTCCCAGGTTCCAATCTACTTTAGGCGCCTTCCTACTTCAATGATCGAGTGGCTTCACCTCTTCCGCGTCCTCCTTAGGGGGCGGGCGGACACCCAATCTATGTTCAACGCCTTCCTACTTCATGTTTCTACCTGCTTCTTCCGACCGATGGGTAGCTCGTTACCACCGCTGGCACTCTGGGAGGACCTAAGCCTGCAGCGCGCTTGGTGTTATCCTGTCCGCGCCCTCCTCCCAGCCTCTCTGGCGGGTCCTGCCTCTGGCTTCCCTGCCCGCTCCCACATCATCCTTGGCCATCCGGCTACCCCATCGATTGGGCACCCACCTACGCCCCGTCACACTGAAAGCCCGCTGATCCCGCTGCCGCTCTCGCTCCATTTGTCGGGTCGCTCGTCCATCTTGCCTTCGGTCGTAACGATTGTGACAGTAAACCTACCCAGCACTTTATGTCGTCGTTCCCAATTTCTCGTGCATCACTCTTTTTGCTCATCCTTCTCTCTCCCTCTCTCTCCCTGTCCCCCGCTGCTGCTTTTTCCACCATCGCAGTCCTCTCCGCTACCCGATATCCCACGTGCATTTCCCCACCCAAGGTTCTCGCTGGAGACCCCAGCGCAGTCGCTCAGCTTGCGACCCTTTCATTCCCACTGTTTGGCCGCCTTTTCTGGCCCCTCGGGCAGGGGCAGCACGCGAGACCCTCTCGGTTGGTGGCCGCTACTCCCATCCCCCCCTGTCGGGGGCATCAGACACCACCGAGGAGTGGCGCTCTTCACGGCGCCACCCCTTGCAGGGACCGACCACCCTTAAGGCTACGTGTTCCGCCAGTCTCCTCCTCCTGCTCCTGCTCCTGCTCCTGCTCCTGCTCCTGCTCCTGCTCCTCCTCCGTCGCCGCTTTTTACCCTGTCCCGTCGCCGTTTCTGTTCCCGTTCGGGCTCCGATTCTGGCACAGCTTTTCGCCAGCCTTGGCGCGAAGTGTTTCTGGCTTTCTGCATGGTCAGGGGCCGCATCTGGAGTACTCGAGATCCGACGTTGGCGAAGCAAGAGCGCGTCGTTGCAAAAATATGACGGCCGGAGCCCTGGACCCTATCTCTCTGCGCCATTTTTCCTCTAGCCCGGTAGATCTCTGAGGGCATCGGCCCTCGAAACCAGGTGAGCACGGTCGGTATCCAGGAGGGACAAAAAACGCACAGACACGATTAATCGTCGATTCCCCAGAAGATATGGGAAAATATGGGAAGTGGGGGGAAGACAAAACCCCCCCAAAATATTGGGAAACATGGGGCATCTGGTTCTTTGTGTGTATTTTTGATTTGCGTGTCCCAGGGCCCCCTTCTGGTATGCAAGACAAGCGTCGTCCAGGGTGCAGTCGGCGGTGAGAGTGCGGGGCCAAGGCGTGTGCACCCTCCCCGCCTCCCGCGCCCCCTGCTGGGGATAGAGTACATCTGGGCGGTCGGGCTCGGTGCATCTGCCGAAAATCGGAGGCGAGCGAGGGGGGGAAATGAGAAGGAGAAGGCCTTCTCAGAAGGCGGCGGGGCTTCTCAGAAGGCCTCCGGCCTTCCGAAAAGTTTTTTCCGTCCTCGGGCAAGGCTTGGAAAACTTCTCAGAAGTCCCGGGAATTTCCGAGCCTTCTGAGAAGGCCTTCTCCTTCTCACTTCCCCCCTGGGCGCGCCGCCTAGACAAAGCCCCCTGACCCTTCATGTTCTTGGCTCTTCCGGGCCCCTCCTGGAGGGCCCGGGGCCCTTTGGTTGCTGATCTCAAGTCGGGCCCGCCCCTCTACAGGAGGAATACTCCAAGAGAATCAAAACACTGTCCGGGACTGTTTTTGAGCATTCGTCGGCCACCTTTGGGGCATTCTTGGGGTATTTTAAGTTTTCGTCCAAACTCGGCCTGCAGAGGGGGGACAGGCCCGACTCAATGCTGAGCCTTCTTGGCGCCCGCAGGGGGAGGAGACCCGGCCCTGCCGCTCCTGGGGCCCCGCGGGCACCAGCAGGGGCCTCCTCGGCGCCCGGGCAGTCGCGCCCCGCTCGCCCGGAGCCGGGCGTGCCCCCTCCTGCGGGAGGAGCCGTCAGGAGGAGAGTCCGAAAGTCGTCCGGGGACGACTTTTGACTCGTGGATTTTTTTTTGTTGTTGTTTGTGTTTTTTTATTATTCATTTTTTTCAGATTTTTCGTTAGGATTTTGGATTTGTCTGCGGGAGGAGCCGTCAGAGAGAGTCAGAGAAAGTCGTCCGGGGACGAATTTTGACTCGTGGATTTTCGTTTTTTTTTGGGGGGGGGATTTCTCAATTTTTCGTCAGGATTTTGGGTTTGCCTGCTGTGTCGGTTTTTTTTGGGGGGGTTATTTTCGATTTCTCGTCCAAAAGCCGCCTGCAGGGGGACGCGCCCGACCCAACACTAGACGGGGGCCTCGGCGCCTGGGTGGTCGAGTCCCTCTCGCGGCACGTCTGGCCGCCCCCCCCCCCCCGGTGAGTCCCAGCTGCCCCGCCGGGTCTCCTGCGCCGAGCCCCGAGTCCAGGTCCAGGGCCCCCCCCAGCGTGCCGAGTCGTTGTGTGGTCAAGTCGGGGCTGTCCCTCTACAGGAGGAGTATTCAGAGGTAGAAAGAGTAGGCTGGGGATTTTTTTTTTGCGTGTCCATCTTCGATTTTTTGGGGGCATTTTCTGGTATTTTCTATGCTTCGTCCAAAATCCGCCTGTAGGGGGACACGCCCGACCTAATTGTGTGGCCCTTTCCCAGGAGGGTTCGAGTCGTGACAAGCATCAGGACGGGAGGTCTTTTTCGCAGTGTTCGGCCGCTGGGGGCCCTCGCCGAGCATTGGAGCGGGGAAGAAAGGACTCGGGATGAAGCGGGTCGGGGCTCCTGGAAAAAATCAGGAAGTCGCATGTCTCGGTCATGAGAGCTTTACGGGGTTCCAAATTCCTGGCGGTTTGGGGGATTTCGTCCAGGTGTCGAATCGTGTCGGCATCTGGACGAGATCTGGACGAAATCTGGACGAAAGGGTCAAGAGAGCTGGTCAAAATGTAGAGGACATCTGGCCGAAATCACGTTTATGATAGGGCTGCGGTGGTCCAGAGGCTCCCATGAAGGCTTACCAATCAAGGGAGGAAATACCACCCGGCCCCATAATTGGCGTTTTCCAGGCGGCCCTGGGCTGAACTAAACAGCCCTTTCCTGTTCGACTCCCTCCTATTGGGTGCGTTTGCTGAACGGCTTCGCTTGTCGTGTTTTTTTTTTTTTTTTTTTTTTTTTTTTTTTTTTTTTTTTTTTTTTTTTTTTTTTTTTTTTTTTTCCAACCGAGATCCAGCCGTAGGGTTTCGGATGGCCAACTCCTGGGGCTCTTGTAGGGTCGGGGACCTCGCGCTCCTCCAGGCCCAGACCCCCGACGCTCTCGCGGCGTGGACCCCCGAGAAGTCTGGCCCCGTCCCCCGCGGCCAGCTTTTCCATCCCGAGTAAGTTTGCTGCTGGTGCCGGCAAGGGCCCCGAATACCGCCACCAGTCTTAGGTCGGGCGCGTCCCCCTACAGGCGGATTTTGGACGAAGCATAACAGATATACCAGAATTGTCAAACATATTATTAAAAACAAATCGTCCCTATTTGTGTGAAAATTCCTCCTGTAGAGGCACAGGCCCGACTCGACACCAGCTTCCCGTCGCGTTTTGTCACGACGCGAGTGGCGTCTGGGGAGAAGATGCGGAGTCCCCCCCGCCCCGAGCAGAGGTCGGCGGCGCGCCCAGGGGGAGAGACAGAGTGGGCGGGCCCTCTCGGGAGGCCCCGACGGCCTCCGGCCTTCCGAGAAGAGCCCGCGGAGCTCTCTTTCCGAAGCCACATAGAGGCGCTCTGCCGAGAAGGCCCGCCCCTTGAGCAGGCCTGCCCCCTCTCACTTTTCCCCCCTTTCTGAGGTCCGACGCTTCGAAGGCCTAGAGGTTGACACCAACACCAAGATCGGCGGTGTGCCCCCATCCCCAGCTCCATCCCCACCCCGGGACCCCCACCAGATCACCCACCCCGGCTGGGGACACGCCCCTCGAGACCCGAAGGGAACGGCCCAGAGCCCCATCCAGTCACCACCCACCAAACCACCCCAACCCAACCCGAAGGCTCAGATTTACCCTCGATTTCCAGTGGGGGGGGGTCGGGAAACATCGAAGAAACACATGTGGAACCCTTACCCCCCCCAACCCGAAATTCGGGTCTTCGGGTTGGGTTGGGGTGGTCTGGTAGGTAGTCATCCAGGGGGGCAGGATTGCCCAGTGGGGCCCAGGCCACGCCGCGCTGCCCGTGCTCCCCTGCGGCGGACGCGGCTCCCTCGACGCCTTCGCGGGCCCTCTCGGGGCCTGCGACCCGCTGCGAGCCCAGACTCGCGTCGGGCACGTCCTCCTACAGGAGGAGTACCTCGGAGGCCCAGAGGTTGACACCAACACCAATCTCGGCGGTGTGCCCCCACCGGGGGAAGAGGATCCCGATCTCGGTGGTGGTGGTAATATTCTGGCTTCCGAGGTGGCCGAAGTATATTACCACCAACACCGAACTCCAGGAGCGTCTTCCCCCCGTGGAGGCAGCCCCCTTGTGTTGGTGTCGGTGCCCATTTCCGGGCCTCCCAGTACCTTCCAAGAGTCCACAACACAACATCTGGGGACGGGGCTCGGAGACGCGGTGCCCCCCTCCCCCCCCGCGGGCCTGCGGCCGCCGGGCCGGCCGCCAGGTCGAGGCCGAGGCCGAGGCGGAGCCCGCCGGCGGGCCCGCCGACGGCGACAGCGACAGCGACCGCGAGGCCCGGAGGAGGAAAGGGCGCTCCTGACGTCGGGCCCGTCCCTTTTTACAGGGGGAGCGTTCGTCTGACACAAGTCAAGAAATAGCCTGGGGACGAGGTCTTGACCTTCTGGATGATTTTTTTTTTGGAGCATGTTGTGGGTACTCTGAACTCTTCGTCCGAAATGCTCCCGTAGGGGGGACACGCCCGTCCTTCGGTTCTCCGAGTGTCTTAAGAAGCGTCGGGGGGGCGTCACCCCCGCCGACAGCCCCACATCGACCCCCGTCGCGGGGGGCAGCCACCGCGTCCCGAGAAGGCGCTCCGACCCCCGGTCTCGGCGCGACGACGAGGCGAGGCTGACCCCCGTCGGGGGGGTACCCCCCCACGCTTATTAAGACACCCAGAGTATGGACTGGAGTCACCAAGCCGGGTCTGCCGTAGCTGGTTCTCCTGCGCGCGGTTCCGTTTCGTGGAAGGGTGCGGGGGGGAGGCCCCCTGCACACATCACCAGACCAGGCCCCACGGAACCCAGCCCCGCCAGGGCACGACAAAACACCCGAGACCCCGGCGCCCTGCATGTTTTTTTGAGCCCGGCATCTTCGCCCTGACTCGGGCCCCGGGTCGATCCCAGGTCGATTCGGGTCGGGCGAAAGGGGGGGATTGGGAAAGGGGGGGTTACGAAATTTGCTGCATGCAGCTGGTTTCGGCCTCACCGAGGGGCCCATTCCTCGATACATAGCTCCATCCGGCGCCGGGAGGCGCCGCGAAAATCAGCTACGTGAGCTGATTCTCAAACCCCCCCTTTGCTATCCCCCCCTTTCGCCCGACCCGATCGATGCGGCTCTCGAGAGGTGGCGCAGAGAGAAGTGGGGCCCAGGGTGGTGCGCTTTTTCGCGGTGTCTCTCGGCTTTTGCGCGCCGTCGGCTCTCAGGGAACGGCGTAAACATAGACCCGCGGAGCTCCGGGCGGATCTCTTGGAGCTGTGCGCTGGGCCCCCCTGGCGGCGCCTCCAGGGCCGCCCCTGGCGCGCTTGGGGAACGGGAGCCCAGCGCCGCTCCAGCAGCTCTGCGCGGACCTCCGACAGGTTAGGTTTCTCGCGCTTCCCTGAGATCCGACGTGGCGAAAACACTACAGCGTCGTGAAAAGTCACTCAGGAGGGGAAAAAACACACAGACACAATTAATCGTCGATCCCCAGGAAAATATAGGAAAATATGGGAAGTGGTGGGGAAGACAAAAAACCCAGAAAATATGGGAAAATATAGGGAATCCTTTTATTTGTGTGTATTTATTTGTGTGTCCCAGTTTCCCTTTAGAGATCCGACGTGGCGAAAACACTACAGCGTCGTGAAAAGCCACGCCCGCAGCCAGAGACCCCCCCCCCTTCTGCGCCAGCCCTCGAGCCCGATCGCTCTGCGAGGGTCCTGGGGCCCGAGGGTGGAGCGACAGCGCGCCCCGGCTCGGCAAGCCCGCCACGCCACGCTCGCAGGCTCCCTCTCTCGGGGAGCAACAAGTGGCATAAGCATAAAAACTCGGAGGTCCGCGCGGATTTCTCGGATCGGCGCGGGAACCCCCCCCTGGTGCGCGGAGCGCGCCAGGGGCGGCGCCGGAGGCGCCGCCAGGGGGGCCCCAGCGCCGATCCGAGAAATCCGCGCGGGCCTCCGAGCTTTCATGTTTATGCCACTTCTTGTTCCCCTGCTCTCCCTCCAGAGGTGGCCGCGGCGGCGGCGGGCAGCATGCTGTCCGCGGGGCTGGTGCGGGCCAAGGACGGCGGTGCGCTGCAGCAGCCGGCCGCGCGCCCCGCCGGTGGCCCGGCGCCGGCCGCGGCGGCGCCCGCGAGGGGCGCCGCCGCCGCCGCGCCGGCGGCCGCGCGGCCGCCCGGCTCGAGCCTCGGAGGCGGCGAGGGGGGCCCAGCTTTTTTTTTGTTTTGTTTTTGTTTTATTATTATTGATATTATATATTATTATTATTATTATTATTATTATTTTATTATTATTATATTATTATTATTATTATTATATATACATATACGTTATTATTATTATTATTAGAATTAGTATTAGTATTAGTATTAGTATTATTATCACTATTATTATTATTATTACTATTATTATTATTATCATTATTATTATTATTATTATTATTATTATTATTATTATTATTATTATTATTATTATTATTTTTTACATATAAAACTATAACACATATTGTATGTACTATCTTTGTGTATACATGCACACTAATCAAGGGATCAACAAAGAGACAAAGCGTGAAAAACAGCAAACGCCCCAGATCTCCGCGCGCCGTGAAGCCACATTCACGGCGGGAGGGCTTCCGCCGTGTTCGGCCTCGGGAGGCCTCGGGGCCGACAGAAAGAACGACTCCACTCCGGATGAAGAGAAACCGCTCCCGGGGACGGGGTCCAGACCTTTGGGGGTCGAAGCTGCGAACAAGAGCACGACGGCGGGGGGGCCTGGGAGGGTCGAAGGCGCAGGCAGAGGGGGGCAAAAAGCGGAGTTAAGTCGGGCCCGTCCCTCTACAGGAGGAGCATTCAGAAATAGTCAACAAATAGTCCGGGGACGTTTTTTTGATGGAATATTCTCTGAATATCTTTGGACCATGTTTAGTTCTTCGGCTAAAATCCCCCTGTAGGGGGACAGGCCCGACCTGAAAGTGGAGAGAGGTCGACTGCGACCCCATCCCCGTGTGGCTCCGCGAGGGGCTCGCACCTCTTGCCAGGCTCGGCTCGACAGATTTCTGGTATCTCTCGACCTCCCGGGGCCCTCCACGGGCCCCGGGGGACGTTGTCGAGGCCTCCGGTAGACCAGGCGTCGAAGACGTTGGAAAAAGCCCACCCGCAGATCTGGGCGTGGCATTCTCTTCACGACGGGCGGTTTCGCTGTTTGGCGGGCCCCAGGTCATTCACACACGCAGAGAGCGGTCCGGCTCGAAGAGTGGCGCGGGAGGATGGGGTCCAGGGCTGCCGTCGTGATTTTTCGCAGTTTTTTTTTTTTTTTTTGTTTCTCGTTTTTTTGTTTGTTTTTTGTTTTTTTTCAGTTTTTGTTTTGTTTTTGTTTTCTGGGAGGGGGCGGGGCAGCGTCGAAGCACAGCGCAGGGGGGGAGCAGCACGTGCCTCCAGGGGCGCCGACGGTCCGTGCCTTCGGCGAGGGGCGCTCGGGCGCGTGCGGCCGGTGCCCGCCCCGAGGCGCGGGCGCCCCCGGCCCTCTCTCGGCCACCCCCGCGGGGGCCGGGCCTTTCGCTCCTCCCGGGTCGCTCTCGGATCGGGGGTGGACAGACCTCCCACCCTGGGGAGAGCGCGGGCCCCCCCCAGGGGAGAGCTGCTCGCTCCTGGCTGCCCGCCCAGCACGGCCCCCCCCCCCCCCCAGAGGAGAGCGCGGGCAGGCACTCCCCCCGCCCCCCAGGCAGCCGACGTCCTGATGATTTTTTTCTCAATGCTCGAATCGGAGATCGGCCACAGAATTGTCGGAGGACACGTCGATTAAGGAAGTGGCCGTTTTCGGTTCGCGAGAGGGCGTCGCGGCCGTCGCTTTTTGCGGGTCCAGGTCCGTCGGTGTCGGTCCCAGGCCGTTTTCACTAAGGGGAGGTCTACTAAACGGAGGTTTGTCCACCGCCGATTGGGCGGCCTCTGGGGGCCTGGCAGGGGCCCCCGGAGGCCGAAGACGGCGAGAAGCCTCCCGACGTGATTTTCGTGACTGGAGGAGGGGGCTCGAGTCGGGGGCCGACCACGGAGAGTTGGTCTGGCCCCCAAGTTCGTGTTCCCCATCGACTCCACGCCGAGTGCGCAGAACGTTCGTCGACCTGCTGAGAGCTCGGGGCATCTCTCCGTGGACTCGACGAGGAAGCTGACTTGTGGGCAGACCAACCCTGTCGCCGATCCCCTAATGACTCGAAGGGGGCCAGGGCTGGGCTGCTCGCCTCCCGTCGTCGCCTCCGATAGCCCGACCTACCACCCCGGCAAGGGCAGCAGTCTGCTGGCCCAGGGGCTGCAGCCCGAGGCCGGCGGACCGGGGCCGCGCTGAGCGGCCCGGAGGCCGAGAAGGCCGGCGGCGGGCGCGGCTGCGGCGGCGCTGCGCTCGGCAGGTCTGGCGCGGGCGGGGTCCCCAGGCGCCCTCGCGTCGGGGCAAAGGTCACGACCGGAGGTTTTTCACGATCTTCGGCCCCTCGGGGCCCTCGCCGGGCCGCGGGCCCGTCCAGAAAAACGGCTCAGGATGAGACACCGGTCCTGGGGAACAGGTCCAGTCCTTTGGGCGCAGACGCTCTGAGCAGATCATGACGTCGGGGGTCTGGGACCTGGCGTCGGGCGGCGAGAACTGTTCGATACCTGCCTGAGCTCCTGGCGCCTCAGTCTTGGCGTCTTCGCCAGCTTTGTCCCGCGGGACGCTCACGGAGCGAGCTGGCTCGAGAGGTGTCGCAGAAAGATGGGGTCTGGGGCTGCGGTGGTGATTTTTCGCGATGTTGCATTTTTTCCACGACGTCGGATCTCAGGGATGTCCGAAGCGCCTGGCCAGGTCCATCCTGGGCCCAGAGCTGTGTATATGCCTTCCTGGCCGTATACACCGCTCCTGGGCCCAGGACGGGCCTGGCCAGAAGCATTGGATGTGGAGAATCTCGCCGCCCTGAGGCGGACCAGCCAGTGGAGGGATCGGTCCTGACTTGACCCCGCGGGTCCACCGTGGCGCTGAGTTGCCAGGGCTCCGCCTTGCGCTGCGCTGGGCCGCGCTGCGCTGGGCTCCGCCGCGCGGGTCCGCGCTGCCCTACGCTGGGATGGGATGTGGCGGGCAGCCCTCGTTTCGAAGCTGTGATTCGGCGCTGCGATGGCCTCTGCTTTGTATATACCAGGCTGGGGGCTCCGAGGGCTCCAGCGGGGGCGGTGTGGGCCAGTGCGGGCTCCCAGACGAGGGGCCAGAGCCAAAGCGCCCGACAGCTCATCACTCGGTGGTTCATCGACGGAATGTTGTCCTTCCCTGCTGGCTGCGCACTGCAAGACTTGCGTTTGACCGAAGACCTGAGGCCCGGCCCTGCTGATGTCATCCGCTTGTGCGAGCTATTGGATCTGTGCGCGCTTGCGTCCCCATGTTGGCTTCAGCTCTTGCACCTTCTCCAGTGGATGGATGAGGAGACCCCGTCTCCCCGCCTCCCACTCGTGAGCGTTTTAGCGTTTTCTTCCCCCCCAGGGTTTCGCTCGTTACCTGGGCCCCCCCCCCTGGGTAACGCTAACGATCGTACTGGGGGGATGGCCTGGACTCTCCCCTACATGGTGTGGCGCACACAGGCGATTGATGCGCCAGAGGCGCGGCCGCACCCTGCGGGTGCGCGCCGAGGCCGCCGTTGCCGCCGTTAGTACCCCGTCCGACCCCCCCTGGGGTGACGACCGTTACCCGGGAAAGAAAACAAATCGGTCACCTCCTCGCTCCCCTCATCGCCTTAGGTCGGGCCTGTCCCCTTACAGGGGGATTTTGGAGGAACAAAATTCAATTACCCCAAAATGTTCCAAACATAGTACCCCGTCCGACCCCCCCCTGGGGTGACGACCGTTACCCGGGAAAGAAAACAAATCGGTCACCTCCTCGCTCCCCTCATCGCCTTAGGTCGGGCCTGTCCCCTTACAGGGGGATGTTGGAGGAGCAAGATTCAATTGGAGGATTGCCCCAGAATATGCCAAACATATTCGGGCTAGTTCCAGAAATCGTAAGCATTTTTTTTTTTTTTTTTTTTTTTTTTTTTTTTTTTTTGACTTTTTGAATCTTCTTGCCCCGACTTAATCCTTGCCCCTCCCTGCCTCCCGCCTCGTCCCGAAGCTGCTCGCTCCTGGCTGCCCGCCCAGCACGGCCCCCCCCCCCCCAGGGGAGAGCGCAGGCAGGCACTCCCCCCGCCCCCCAGGCAGCCGACGTCCTGATTTTTTTTTTCAATGCTCGAATCGGAGATCGGCCACAGAATTGTCGGAGGACACGTCGATCAAGGAATTGGCCGTTTTCGGTTCGCGAGAGGGCGTCGCGGCCGTCATTTTTGCGGGTCCGGGTCCACCTGTTTCGGTCCCAGGCCGTTCCCACCAAGGGGAGGTTTGCGAAAGGGAAGCTTGCCCATGGCCGAACTTGTCATGGCGCCAACATCGCAGAGCGCATCTCGCTCGGAAAACAGCAGGGTGGGCCCGGAGTTAGGGCGACGATATCTATACATATCCACTGCTCCCGGCCAGGCCAATCCTGGGCCCAAGAGCTGTGTATACGCCCTCCTGGCTTGGCCAGGGAGGCATATACACCGCTCCTTGGCCCAGGATGGGCCTGGCCGGGAGCAGTGGATATGCATAGATCTCGTCGCCCTAGGAGTGTCCTGGAGAGTCTCGCTCCGGCTCTCGAGGTGGACTTCGTGCGGATTTTCTTTCTGTTGGCCAGGAGCGCAGACCAAAGCTGACCCGCGCGAGATTCACTTCGCTCTTCGCTCGCCGCTTCGGGCAGACAGCCACGCAGAAGCCCACGCAGAAATCCGCTGCAGCACGTCTGCGAGGCTGGTGCAATGATAAATGATCAACCTCAGAAAATGTTGCGTTGCGAAGCAATACGTACAATGCTCGTAGATCTGCCAACAGTCTACGTGTTTTTTCGCAAACCCGACGGAACAACAGGTGAGCCTGGGGCAAATCAATCATGCAGACGACCGCCTGCTCGAAGTGCGGGACCTCCAGAAGTCCCGACCCTCTGTCCCCAGGGCCTGCGGCTCAGCCAGAACCCTCTTTTGTGACGGGCCTCTGTCGGGCGACGAAATCTATACATATCCACTGCTCCCTGACCATGCCCATCTTGAACCCAGGAGCTGTGTATACGCCCTCCTGGCCAAGCCAGGAGGGCGTGGCGTATACACCGCTGCGGGGTTGAGGATGGGCCTGGCCAGGGAGCAGTGGATATGTATAGATTTCGTCGCCCTACTCTGGGGCCTGGCGAGGGCCCCCAGGAGGCCGACGGCAGCCCATAACCACCTCCCGCCGCGGCTCTCTATCACGACGCGGCAGCGCCTGGGCCCGACACCCTCGGCCACGCGCAGAGGGGGGGTAATGTCGGGGGCGGACAGAACCCCCAACAGTGACACGTCGATTAGTGAATTGTCCGTTTTCGGTTCTCGAGAGGGCGCCGTGGCCGTTATTTTCCAGGCCTGCGCTCGCCAGGTTTGGGCCTCAGGTCGTTTTCACTAAACCACGTTTTACTAAAGGGAGGTCTGTCCATCCCCGATAATGGGGGAGGGGGGAAGGCTGCTCGGAAGCACCCCCTGCTTCTTAGAGGGCGCGGGCCTCGTCCGTGGATGCGGGGCGGGCGCCTTCTGAGGAGCGCCGCCTCGGAAGCCCTCCCCTCCTCCCCCCCCCCCCCCCCGTGCGCACCGCCGTCGCCCGACGCCGGCCCGCCCGGGGGGCAGCCTGGGGCGTGCCTCGTTCGGCGACCGCAGAGGGTGTGTGCTTGCGCCAGGGTGCGTTTCGCGATCTGCGTCGCGGGGGTTCTAGGCAGGGGGGGCACCGCGGTCCTCCTCTTCGGGGCCTCCTCGGGGAGCGGCGTAGAATTGCCCTGGGGTCTTCGCCCGCCCCCCAGGGCGCGGGTTCTGGTTCTGTGCACTGTCCTTGCTCTCTCTTGTTGCCGTGTTCTACTTGGCAACGCACTTCCTGAGCTCGTGGCCCCAGGAGTCGAGCGCTACACACATCCTCGGAGTTGTTTTGCGTCCTTCTACTGTGCACGCCCGTGCTCTGGCACACACGTGCAAGGACTCCACGTTCTGAGCGTGCTCCCCTCCTCTTCCGCGCTCTCCTCCTCCTCTTCCCGCCGCCCGTCGTGCCCCAACTCGGCCAGGTGCATCCCACGTCTGCCTCCGAACGCGGCGAGGATTCGCGCCGCTGCGACCAACAAAAACCAGGGTGCGGGTTGCTAACCTCCGGCTGGACGAAAGGGGGGATAGGGAAGGGGGGGGGTACGAAGTCTGCTGCCTGCCTCTGGTTTCGGCCCCGCCGCAGTGCCGATTCCTCGATGCATGGGCGCCTCCCAGCGCCGGGAGGCGCTGGGAAAATCAGCTGCGTGAGCTGATTCTCCACCCTACCCTTTGCCATCCCCCCCTTTCGTTCCCCCCGAGGGAGAGGAGGGCCCCAGCATTCGGTGGAGGTGTGGCGAAGCGTCCTGGCTTGCCTATGGGCCCATCAGAGAATGTTCTGAGAACCTGCTACGGTTTTGCACGAGATGTTCTCGTAACATTTCTGGCTGGGACTGTCTTGTTTTTGTGCATCGTCTTGATCTTATTACCTTGTTTGGTTCTTGGAACACTTCTTTTGCTCTCCGAGTATTTCGTGGTAGGCCCACAGGAATACCAGGACGGTCGGTTCCTGCTCAACCCTGGGCCTCCCAGATGGGGTCGGAGTAGACGGGGTCGGAGGATCACGCTGGCGTCGGCGATGCATCGGCGATATGCGGCGTGATTTATGATGTTCCAACCTATCTCAGCCTTGATCACCAGAGAGAATTTCGAGCACCAAGAAATATCGAAACTTGAGGGTTTTCATGTGTCGGGCCCTGGGAGGCGACACTCGTTCGACACTGTTTCGACATTTTTCTGGGTGCTCGAAATTATTTCTGGGATGTAGTCCTTAGAAGTACGATGGGAACAACATAAGGCGTGATCCCCCGAACCCATCTACTCGGACGCTATCTAGGAGGCCTCTAAGCACGGCCCGAGGGCGCTCTAGATGGCCTCAAGACGGCCCCGAGAGGTCTCCAAGACGCCCCAGAGGGGGCCCCCGCAGACCCCCAAGAGGGCCAGACGTGCTCGCGCCGTGTGAGAAATCACGACGGGAGGCTTTGCCTTTTCTCCGTCCTCCGGGGGCCCTCGCGGGGCAGCGAAACCGACCTGGGAGGCAGCACCAACCCCGGGGGGCAGGGGGCTGGGCCCTCGGGGGCCCCGCACGCGAGCCCAGGCCGGTGGACGTCCGGGGGGACGGCGGGCGGGGCTCCGTGCGGGCCTAGGCCCAGGACGAGGCGCTCCGGAGCGCTCCGGGACGCTCTCGGATCGAGCGTCCCGGCCCCTGGCCCGGCGGAGTCCACGCCGCCGGGAGCAACCGATGGGGGCGGGCGCGCCCAGGACCGGGACAGATCGCCCCAGGGCGTTCCAGGACGCTCTCGGGTCGTTCCGAAGCGGCCGCGGCGCCTGGTGCATCTTCCAACGCCGCCAGACTTCTCGGAGATCCGTGGTTGGTGCTGGTCCAGGCTTCTGTCTTTGTCCAGGCTTCGTCTTAGGGGGAGGAGGGAGCAGGGAGGGGTGGGCGGTCGCGGTCGTGCAAAGAGAGTGGAGCCCACCCTCAAAACGCCCTCGAGCTGCAGTCGGATTTCCTTTGAGCGAAGCAGTGGGTGTGTTGGGATGACCTGGAGCATGCGGATGATGCGGATGATGATGATGATGATGATGATGATGATGATGATGATGATGATGATGATGATGATGATGATGATGATGATGATGATGATGATGATGACGATGCTGGTGGTGATGATGGTGCTGATGATGATGATGTTGCTACTGCTGCTGCTGATGATGCTGCTGCTGTTGACGATAATGATGATGATGATGATGTTGCTGATGATGATGCTGTTGCTGCTAATGATGATGATTGATGGTTGATGGTGATTGATGATTGATAATTGGTGGTTGGTGATGATGATGATGCAGATGATGCTGATGATGATGGCGATTATGCTGCTGCTGCTGATTATGATGATGCTGCCGCTGATGATTATGATGATGATGATGATGATGATGATTGCGATGGTGATGGTGATGGTGATGATGATGCTGAGGATGATGATGATGCTGATGCTGAAGATGATGATGATGATGATGATGATGATGATGCTGATGCTGATGATGACCATGATGAGGATGATTATGATGATGATTACGATGATTATGATGATGATGATGACGATGATGATGATGATGGTGATGATGATGATGATGATGATGATGATGATGATGATGATGATGATTATGATGCTGATGCTGATGATGATGATAATGAAGAAGAAGGTGATGATGATGACGATGATGATGAAGCTGACGATGCTGATGATGCTGATGATGCTGAGGAGGAGGAGGAGGACGAGGAGGAGTGGTGATGATGATGATGCGCTCGCTGATGATGATGATGATGATGCTGATGATGATGATGATGATGATGATGCTGATGATGATGATGATGATGCTGACGAAGACGCTGATGATGATGATGCTGCTGCTGATGCTGCTGATGATGCTGCTGATGATGATGCTGATGATGCTCATGATGATTATGACGATGCTGATGCTGATGGTGATGATGCTGATGCTGTTGATGATGCTGCTCATGATGATGATGATGCTGCTACTGCTGCTGCTGATGATGATGCCGATGATGATGATGATGCTGCTGATGATGATGTTGATTATGATGATGATGATGATGATGATGATGATGATGACGACGATGACGATGACGACGATGATGATGAGGAGGAGGAGGAGGATCAGGAGGAGGAGGAGGAGAGGGAAGAGGAGGAGAGGAGGAGGACAAGTGTAAACCCAAGAGTCACCAGTGATGTTGGAGTAAGCCCTCCTTCCAAGCTCCCTCTTCATAGGCCCCTACAACTGTTCATTTCCCCAGAGGGACCTGCCTCGTTGGAAGACAACCGTTTGAGGACCCTGAAGCATGTCAAAGCATTGTTCTCTGTAGCCCAACGCCACGGATGAGGTTGATGGTTGCGTCTTGACGATCCTGAACCGTGCCAGAACGCAATTCTTGGGATTCCACAGCGAATCATCGTAGCTGTTGCGCCCTCATACAGTGAATCTTTCCAAAACACTTCTGGCTGGTACGTCTAACATGGGAGCCCGTGAAACTCGTGCAATGTGTACGGCGAGAGCCACATTTTGAAAAGGAGCCGCCCTCAATCCGTGAAGCCCTTGTAACTTGTTAAACAGAGTGTGCGCGGCGCTAAGCCGAGAAGAAAAAACAAAAGACATAATTACAAAAAACAAAGGAAAGAAAATAAAGAAATAACAAGAAATGAAAAAAAAAAAAAGGACAATAAATAAGAAAAAAAAAAATAAATAAGAAAGACGATAAAAAACTAGAAGGAAGGATGAAACAAAAAAGAAATACACAAACAATAAAAGATAATTTATACATTAAAGACACTAAATAGAAAAAAGAATATAGAAAATAATAAAAAAAAAAAAAAGTTCAGAGAGCTCAGAAACACAAAAGGAAAAAAGGAGAAATTGGACATAGAAGAAAGCGAACATAGAAGAAAAAAAGCACAAATAAGGGAACAAGGGATAAGAAATAGAAAAAAAAAGGGCTGATATAAGTAACTGGAAGTACGTAGAAAGTGGTCGAGCGGGGGCGGGAGCCACATTTTGAAAACCACCCGCCCTCAATCCGTGAAGCTCTTGCAAATTTTCTAAAACGAATGTGCGCGGCGCTACGGCGAGAGCCACATTTTGAAAATCACCCGCTCTCAACCCGTGAAGCTCTTACAAATTCTGAAAGCGAATGTGCGCGGCGCAAAGGCGATATCCATATTTTGAAAAGACCCGCCCTCAATCCGTGAACATGCAAATTTTGAAAGCGAATATGCGCGGCGCTACAGCGAGAGCCACATTTTGAAAACGACCCGCCCTCCATCTGCGAAATGTTGTCAATGTTTTAGCTTCAGTGTCGCACATGGTAAGAAAGTCTCAGACGAAACGCCCGGCCCGCCCTAAAACCTGGCTTTGGGGTGCAACAGGGAAAAGCCCTTTTTAAGGAAAACTATGGAGGAGGAGGAGGAGGAGGAGGAGGAGGAGGAGATGAAGGAGATGAAGGAATTGGAGGAAGAAGGGCTTGGAGGCGGATTCTGAGAGCGGATGAACAGCTGGATCGGGAATGGGTGCGATGGATCGGGAATGGGTGACCTGGCGACGATGATGATGATGATGATGATGATGATGATGATGATGATGATGATGATGATGATGATGATGAGAAGGAGGAGGAGGAGGAGGAGGAGGAGGAGAGGGAAGAGGAGGAGGAGGAGGAGGAAGACCAGTGCAAACCCAAAAGTCATCAACGATGTTGGAATCAACCCTTTCTCCAAGCTCCCTCCTCATAGACCCAACAACGGTTCATTTCCATTGAAGGAACTGCCTCTTTGGAAAATAACCTTTTGAAGACCCTGAGGCATGCCAAAACATTGTTCTCGGGATTCCAACGCCACGGATCAACCTGACTGTTGCGTCTTGACAATCTTGGTACCTCATTACAGCGAATCAACATAACTGTTGCGCCCGCATAATTCTGAAGTTTTGGCATATTGATGATGGGAACGCGTGTAACTCTTACACATTTTACAGCGGATGTGCGCCGCGCTAAAGCGAGAGCCACATTTTGAAGAAGAGTCGCCCTCAATCCGTGAAGCTCTGGCACATTTTCTAAAACGAATGTGCGCGGCACAAAGGCGAGAGCCGTTTTTTTTGAAAACCACCCGCCCTCAATCCGTGAAACTGCTGCACATGTGAAAAAAACGAGTGTACGCCGCGCTAGGGCGATAACCACATTTTGAAAACGACCCGCCCTCAATCCTTCAAGCTCTTTCATTTTTTTGAAGCTGAATGTGCGCGGCGTTCAGGGGAGAGCCACATTTTGAAAACGTTCCGCCCTCAATCCGTGAACTTGCAAACTTTGAAAGCGAATGTGCGAGGCGCGAAGGCGGGAGCCACATTTTGAAAACAGCCCGCCCTCAATTTGTAAAACTCTTGCAAACCCTGAAAACGAATGTGCGCCACGCTAAGACGAGAGCCACATTTTGAAAACGAATCGCCCTCCATCTGTGAAGCTCTTGCAAATGTTGACAATGAATGTGCGCCGCGCTAGGGCGGGAGCCACATTTTGAAAACGACCCGCCCTAATCATTTTGCCAACTTTCAAGCTTCAGAATCATACATGGTAAGGAAGTCTCAGGCGAAACGCCCAGCCCGTCCTAAATATTGGCCTCGGGGTGCGACAGGGAGAAGTTTATAAGGAAAAGTATGGTGGAGGAGGAGGAGGAGGAAGAGGAGGTGGAGGAGGAGTTGGAGGAGGACTTTCCGTCTGTCCGCCGCTTCCCCGTGAGGTATCTCAGCCTCCAGGACGCCTCCGATTGCCTCTGCACTGCGGAGGAGGGCATATCTGAGGACACCGCGGAGGACGCTTCAGAGGACTTCCGTCGGGGGGGAGGTAAGGTGCTCGGGCCGCTTGCGTCCTCGATGCCCTCTTGCTGGAGTAATCACCTCTTGGCTTCAGAGCTCGAAGCCTTGTTTGCCGTTCGACCGATGGGAGTCCACGAGCCCAGGACCTTCCACAGGTCCGATGCTATGGGAAAGTAAGGGGGCCTCGTTGGAGAGCTGGAAGCAACGTTCGGCCCTGATCCTGCTGACCTTGGGGAACTCAGTGCAGATAGCGATGGAGGATGGGGAGAGGAGAGGGGAGGGGCGGCAAGGAAGAGGTTGGGGGGGAGGGACGCTGGGAAAGGTGGCTGGGGAGGGAAGCTTTCCAGCCCCGCCCAGTTTCCTGGCAGTTTTTCCCGGCCCTGCCGACCTTATCCCAAGTGCTCTGGGCTCGTTTCATTCAGCCCCTGCCAATCTTTCCAGCCCTTGGTATTTCCACGTTCTCGTGATTTCAACTTCCATTTTGTCAGCTTCCTCGTACAGTGCCGTTTTTAATTCATGCTCCGCGTGCGGATCATGTATTAGAAGGGCAGGGATTTAGTACTAAAAACAACGATGACCTCATGCATAACTTTATTCCTATTTTAAACATGTATCAGAAATCCAATATGTTTAAATCCTATGTATTAACTGCCCTGTAGGATGATGCATCAGCAGGAGGGGCTATGGGTCGCGGTGTTGGCGTGCTGGTGTGCGTTGGTGTGTGCGCTGCCTCAGGCCCAGCCCGGACACGTCCGGCTCCTCGTGGCAGCCCCCTCTTCCGGGAGCCTCTGCTGCGATGATGACCTTTGAAGGTCCTTGACTCCTGCCAGCATTTTGCCCCCTCCCCCTCCCCCTCCCGCCCCCTCCCCCCTCCCCCTCCCCCACCTCCTCCCCCCCTCCCCCCATCCCCCTCCCCCCCCTCCCTCCCTCCCCCCCACCCTCCCCTCCCTACCCCCCCCCTTCCCCGCCCTTTCGACGAGGGCTTGCCTCTCGATGGTTCCTGGCGCTGTCCCCCTCTGGCAGCTCGCACTGCGGCGCACGGCCTGGACGTATACACCGGATTCCGGTGCCCGAGGCCGCCTGCGCGCGCTCCTCGTGCCGCAGGTTCTGCGGACGGGGCTGTCCCGCTGCTTCCCCCGCCTTCACGGCCGCCCTTTCCTTCGGGAGGGGAGACAGCACGGACACGCTTCGTCGTCGATTCCCAGGAACCTATGGGACAACAGGGGGAGTGGGGGGGGAAGACGAAAGCCTCGAAAATCTCAGGAAATATGGAGACTCCTGGCATTTGTATATTGGTTCGTGTGTCCTTGGGCCCCTTTATTTAATCGCTTCGCTCATGCCGCCGGCCCTGGAGCCCTCTTTAGGGCCTCTTGGGGGCCTCTTGGGGACCTCTTGGGAGTCTCTTGGGGCTCCTTGGCGGCGTTTTGATTCGTGCGTCCTTGGGCCCCTTTATTGCTGTCCCCCCCCGTTACAGGGGCTTGGCGCCGCTCGTCCCGCCGGCTCTCGGACGCGCCAGCGGCCGCTGACGCTGCAGACAAGAAATCGCCTCCTCCTCCTCCTCCTCCTCCTCCTCCTCCTCCTCCTCCTCCTCCCTCCCCCTCCTCCTCCTCTCCTCCTCCTCCTCCTCCTCATGCCTCCTCCTCCTCCTCCTTCCTCCTCCTCCCCTCTCCTCATCCTCCTCTCCTCCTCCTCGTCCTCCTCGCCTGCCTCCTCCTCCTCCTCCTCCGCCGCCTCCTTCTCCCCCTCCTCTTCTTCTCCTCCTCCTCCTCCTCCTCCTCCTCCTCCTCCTCCTCCTCCGCCTCCTCCGCCTCGTCCTCCCCCTCCGGGGTGTCGGGCCAAAGCGCCCCCTGGCGGAGGCGGGGGCCGCCGGGCCTTCGGGGGACAAGCCCCCGCGCCCGGGACGGCCCCCAAAGCCGGGGGGCCCCCGGCCACGCAGCCTCCCACGGGAGCCTGGGTGCCCAGCCAGGTGTCCCCCGTGGGAGTCGTGGCTGGGGGGTCCTTCTTCCCCGTCGTGTCGTCGCCGTCGATGTCGTCGTCTGTCGTGTCGTGGCGGGCCCCTGGGGTGGGTGGTGTGGGTTTGGTGGTGGCCTGGCCCCTCCCCGTTCTGTCGGCGGCCGGGTGTTTCCGGCTGGGCTGTTTTCCGGCCGTCAGAACGTGGGGGGGGAGCTGGCCAGCCATCCCCATGCTGCCCGCTTGCGGGGGGCCCGCCCGCGCCGTGAGCGCTCCGCGGCCCGGCCGCGCCCGCGGGCGCCCGGCCGCGGCGGCGCGCGGTTTCGCGGGCCTGGCGCGCCAGGTAGCGGGCGTTGTCCCGAGCAATCCGCCCCGGCGGATTGAGGTAGTCTCACAGTCTCATAGCCTCCTCCCCTTCCTCTTCTCCTCCTCCTCCTTCTCCTCCTCCTCTTGGTGTACGTGTGTGCGCGTGTGTCGTGGCCGACGAATTTCGCCCGCGTGGCCGCTCGCCTGCCGGGGCCTTCCCGCTCACCGCGGCGCCTGCTCGGATTGCCTTACTTACGTCCCCCCCCCCCTTCGTCCTCCGCGCCCGCCCTGCCTCTGCCTCCGTGGCCGGCCAGCTGCCCCGGCTGCCGTTCGGAGCTTCGGCTGCGGGTCGGAGGCCCGGATCTTGCTGGGAGCCCCCAGGGACGCCAGCCCTGCGTAGTGAGCGCGCAGGGCCGCGAGTTGGCCGAGAGTCGGGCGAAGAGACAGTGTGCACGCAGCGAGGCTGGCCATCGCATGGCCTCCTTCCGTTCGAACGAGGTTTTGAACGTTCTGCTGTCGCGGAGAATGAACGTCGCCACAGCGTCAGAAAGAAAAACTACATGCGAAGTGCGTATGCCTCCAGGCTTCCTTCCACTCGAACGAGGTTGAACGTTATGTTGTCGTGGAGATGGAGCATCGCCACCGCGTCAGAAAAACGCATGCGTGGGTGTCGAGTGTTCTTGGGTCGTTCAGAGCGTGAGCGTTTGGTTCCCACGGGCCCCGAATCCGCACGTGTCGACATTTTGGTGGGCCTTGTTCTCGCGGGGGCCGTCCAGGCTGCGTGCAAGGCTTTTCCCTCTTTCGTCTTCTTCCCTGCCGTCCCCGTTCTTGGTCTCGCTGTTCGAGTCGGTTCCCTTTCCTTTCGCCGCCCCCTTCCCCTTCCCCATCGTTTCTCATTTCTTTTCGTGCCCATTCCCTTCGACCCCCTCCTCTCTTCTCCCCCTTTTCCCCTCTCCCTCTCTCTCTCTCTCTCTCTCTCTCTCTTCTCTCTCCTTCTAGAATTACACAAGATGAATACTATTTGCCTCTCTTCCTTGATGACGTCTGGAAGATGTTCGGCCCCGCTCCGCGTATTGTTTTTTACGCAGGATTCCCGGGACATGTATTTTCGCTTGGGTTGTTTTTCGAAGTGTTGTTCCCGCTGAAACGCTGCCTTTCTGCGCCTTTGGTTGTTCCAAATTGTGCTCCCGATGCAGCGCGGGCTCCTTCTGTCCTTCCATATCGGCCCCCAAATCTGGAAAATGCCTCCCCGACAAAAGCCATCGGAAGTGATTCCACATTCGGTGTCGATTCGTTTTTTGTTTGGATGGCAGAAGCCCCCCCCCACTTTGGGGCGTCGTCGCTTTCAGGAAGTATCAAGCGGGAACCCCGTTTCTGCTTCGAGAAGGCGATGTTGACAGCAGAGCTAGTGGGTGCTCTCCATCATGCCCGCGTTGTGTGGAGTTTTTCGGGGAGCCCAAGGAGCTAGACATGGAGCCACGACTCCAGACTGGCCCAGACCTTTCGAAGACGATCCACTTACTCCAAGGAACCCGGCTCCATGCCATGACATGCTGTGCGTTGTTGTGTTCTGCGCCGCTGTGCGATGCCATGTTTTGTGATGCAATGCTTCGGTGCGCAATGCCACGCCATGCTGTGGCATGCTACGTTCTTCCCTGCTCTTTCACGCCATGCCATGCCGTGCTGTTCCATTCATCGCGTACCTTCTCGTGATCATTGCCCTGCTCGACATCCGACTGTGCGAATAGAGAGGATATCTACGCCATGGCAAGGCATGGGAGGGAGGGGTAGGACGTCAGATACGACGCGAGCGCACCTAGCTGACCCCCTTGCCCTTCCCCCGTTTCCCTTTCGCCCCCGCCTCTCCCTTGCAGGGAGTGGTAAGCTTAGCAGGTTGTTTGGCCGCTGCACGATGACAGATCCAATTCTTTTTCGACCCATCTCGTTGGGCTCCGTGCCGGTGCCTCGTCGGCTCCTGGGCCATTCGTATATGGTGCCTGCGTGTCACATGTAGGTAACATGTATGACGTAGCACCCCGCAGTTGCGGATAAGAGTGAGGGGGCGGGCGCGGGCGACGCGGGCGTCGTCGAGCCTGCGGACCTCGTGGCCCCCACCTTCCCTGTCGATGGCGCTCTCCTCCTCCTCCTCCTCCTCCTCCTCCTCCTCCTCCTCCTCCTCCTCCTCCTCCTCCTCCTCGTCCTCGTCCTCGTCCTCGTCGTCATCGTCATCGTCATCCTCCTCCTCCACCACGTCCTCCTCCTCCTCCTCCTCTTCTTCCTCGGCCTCCCTCTCCCCCCCTCGTCCTTTCATCATCGTCCTCCCATTGTCGTCCTCCCCCTCATCGGCCTCCATCATCGTCCTCCCATTGTCGTCCATCATCATCATCATCATCATCTTCATCATCACCATCACCATCACCATCACCATCACCATCACCATCATCATCATCACCATCATCATCATCATCATCATCATCATCATCATCATCATCATCATCATCATCATCATCATCATCATCACCATCATCATCATCATCATCCCCCTCCTCCCCCTCCTCGTCCTCCTCCTCCCCCGCCTCCCCCTCCCCCATCCTCGTCCTCCTGCTCCTCCTCCTGTTCCTTCTCCACATTCTCCTTACATCCTCTCTTCTTCCGCGTTCTCCTCGTCCCCTGTTTACTCCTCCTGCCTCCCCCTCCTTTCCCAAGATAGCTGCAACGCAATCCTTTTTTCCACTTTATGTTCCCCGCCTTCTCTGATCAAGGCAACTCGCCAGGGCAGAGTTGCTGGACGGGCTGGTGTGGATGCGCGGGGCTTGAAGAGGTCCTTGCGGGCTCAGACGGCATGCAAAAATCCGCCGCCGCGCTTGTGCGGCATTCGTTTGTTCAGTGAACGTGGTTTAGGTCGCGGGTGGGTCGCGGGCTCTCCACCTCCACCTGGAAGGAATGCAAAAGCAGCCCGCCGCAGACGCCGAAAACTTTGGTTTGCACACTGAACGTGGAATGGGTCGCGGGTGGGCCGCGGGTTCTCCACCGGGAGCGGATGCAAAAGATGCCCGCCGCAGGCGCTGAAACATTTGGTTTGTACCCTGAACGTGGTCGCGGGTGGGCCGCGGGCTTTCATGAAACGAATGCAAAAGATGCCCGCCGCAGGCGCCTAAAAAAATGTGGTTGTACTTAAACGTGGTCTGGGTAGGCTCGCGGGTTTGGTCAGAGAGTTGGTTCGCTCGGGGTGTCGCGAGGACTCTCCACTGGGCAGGAAGGAGAATGCCCAAAAAAAGCCGCAGAGCGCCGCAAAAATGGTGTCTTTGGTCTTGTCCCTTTGTTGAACGTGTGGTGAGCCAGAAGGTGGGTTCGCGGTGGTCGCGGGGTGGGTCGCGGGGTGGGTCGCGGGGGGGGTCGACGGGGTCGCGCCCACGGTGGGCGCGGGTGGGGTCGGTGTGGGTCGCGGGGGGGCCGCGGCGGGGGTCGCCGGGTGGTCGCGGGTGGGTCGCCGGGGTGGGTCGTGGGTGAGGGGCTCGGGGGTGGGTCGTGGGTGGGTCGCGCGGTGGGTCGCGGGTGTGGTGGGTGCGGGGTGGATCCGGGGGTGGGCGCGGGGTGGGGGTCGCGAGGTGGGTTCGCGGTGTGGGTCGCGGGGGTGGTCATACGAGGTGGGTCGAGGGGTGGGTCGCGGGTGGGTCGCGGGGCGGGTTGCGGGTGGGACAATGACAACAAACAACAACAAACAACAACAAACATCAACAATCAACGAACAACAACAAACAGCAACAACGATAATCCGCACCGCGGAATCCCACTTCAGCCACGCACCCAGGGACAGTGAATGACCGTTCGGCCCCCTCACTCTGACTATATCCACGGTACCAACTATATCCACACTATATAATATGTTCAGCATGCTGTATATCTACGATATTTCTGAGCGGGCGATAAGCGGAGTGCAACGACTTACGCAACATGGACCTTTTCGTTATCCCAGGCACGCCTTCTAGCGGTTGGAAGCCGTAACCCGATTACAGCACGTTATAAATGCGATCGTTGTGATATACGAAGCGCCACATGACGCTACGAAACGCGATGGGAACGTTATGATATCTAACGTTGACATCCTTTCCGCTGCTCCTTTCCATCCCTCTGTCTCTCGCACCTCCCCTACCGTCCCGTCCGTCCACCCCTCGCTTCCTCCATCCCCCCTTCCATCTCTTCCCCCCCGCCGCCCCCTCCCTGAATACACCGTCGTCGCTCCCCACGGCCTGCCTGGGCCCCTCCTCGCGCACCCCTCTCACCACTCCTCTCGTTTCCTTCCCCCCCCTCGCTTTCTTTCCCCCCCCCCTGTGTGTATATGTCCGCCACCATGCCTGCGCGGAGTGGGCGTGTTAGAACCTTGGGTCGGCATGGGAACGGAAAGAGCAGTTCTGCGGAGCGGAAGTGTCGCATGATCTCAGGGGCATTTGGAAGGCGTCTTGGAGGCCTCTTGGAGGTCGTCGGGGCCGTTTTGGGGCCCTCTTGGGCCGTCCGGGGGCCCTTTTGGGCCTCGACCGGATGTCCAGGCAGGCAGCACAGGGCAACGCATACCCCCTCCTCTGACTCGCCTCCAATGTCGCATTCTCTTCGTTTTTTGGCGGCCAAGGCTCCCGAGACGGGCTTCCGCAGGCCCGAATCGGCCCGAATCGAAGACAATCTTGCCGTTGCGACTTCCGTGGCACTTCATTATCATGTGCTGAGTTTCAGGCAGGGTTTCGCCTTCGAGGGTCGAAGGGGTTGATACCTCTTTCTCGGCGGAATGCGGCGGAATGGTGGCACAAACCGGCGGAAACGTAATGCCCCCAGAACTCTTGTGACGCATGATGAGCCGAGTGCACCATGACATTTTTTTCGTCCTGTCTCGCCTCGACTGCGAGTCGAGAGGCTCGGATGCAACCTTGGGAGGTGAACGTCAGAATCGGCGGTGTTACATCCCTGGTCGAAAACTGGCCCACACGCGCACCGTTGCGCCTGTTCCGGCTCAGTCCCGCTTAATCCGGCTCAGTCCCGTCTAATCCGTCTGGTCATGCGGGTCATTTTTGCCGAACCCAGTTCAGTAGCCCGTTCATCGGGCTCCATGCGGGCTGAGAGGTCCGCGTCGCCCCAGACATCCTCCAGAGCCGCCGGATATCAGAGATCTTCTTTGATATATCTTCGCCCGATGTCACTCTGGCTTCGCCATGGTCATGTCCCGTACCCGTCGGTCGTTCAAAGTAGGTATGCTGCAACCTACCTCATCCGCCTTCGTACTTCATGCTTCTACCCACTCCTGCCGACCGACGCGTAATCGTGCCGGCGAAGCCTCCCAGGAATTGCCTTCTCACTGAGGCACCCCGCAGCCGTCCGCGCTCTCCGTCCGACGGCCCGGGGCGGCCTTTCGGGGGAGAGCGGCGCGCCCTGGAGCCGAGGCCGCGCCGCGCCTCGCACCGCTCCATGGCCCGCCCTTTGCTGCCCCGCGGTGGCGGCAGCTCCAAGGCCGCCGCCGCCGCCGCCTTGGACGGTGTCGTCGGCGTCGTCCTCGGCGTTGCGGTCGTCGCGGTCGTGGTCGGCGCCAGTGCTATCGCCGTTGCCGTTGGCGCCGCATCCGTCGTAGTGGTAGTGGTCGTGGTCGTGGTCTGCTGTCGTCGGCGAGGCGGGCCGTGGTCGTGGTGGCCGGCCGTGGTCGTGGTCTGGGTCGTGGTTTTGGTGGTGGTCTCGGTCTTGGTCGTCGTGGTCGTCGTGGTCGTCGTCGTCATCGTCGTCGTCGTCGTTGTCGTCGTCGTCGATCGAGCGAAGCTCGAGGAGCATCATTTGTGGACGTGTTTCTGTTGTCCATTTATGGTACTCTGGCAGCCCCCTCGTGGCCGCAGCTGGGTCCCTGCGGGAGCAGGGCCCACTCGGCCACGCGCAGAAGGGGGTGGGGGGAGGGGCGAGGGCTTCTTAGAACCAAGAACAGGGCCCCAAGGTCTTTCACCCTTCCCCGAAGCAAGAACAGGTCTTCTTAGAAGCAAGAACAGGGCTTCTTAGAAGCAAGAACAGGGCCCCCCTGGGGGTCCTCCCGGCCCCCAAAGCCGTCAGGAGCTGCCCATATGGGAGGAAGAGCTTTGCCCAAGCGACGGCGACGGCCCCCCGTTCTCAGCGGCGACCTTATCCCGGAGTGCGGAGCGCGCCATCTGGTGGCGCTGGAGACGCCGCCGGGGCGGCCCAGTGCCGATCCAAGAGATCTGCGCGGAGCCCCGAAAGTTTACGCTTACGTTTTGGTGGTTCCTCTAGTGATGTCACGCTGATGTGCAATACAGGAACGTGCCAGGGAGGTGTCAGACCCTGAAGGATTTCGTATCTGATGAGGGCGGCGGCGATGTCCACGGCCAATCCACGATTGGTGCTCTATTGGCTTCCGGACGCTGGGTTCCTTATCCAACGGGTCCTCATCCAATGCCCTCACCGTACAGTGAGCGGCTTGAATAAGGAACACTTACTTTTCACAAGAGGCTCGGTCGTTCCTTAGGCTTGCATGCGTTATTTACAGTTCCTTATGCGTTATTTGTTGTTTATCGTTCCTTATGCGTTATTCCTTGGGATACTAAAGGGGCTTCGTTCCTTATTTATCGTTCCTTAGGTCAGGCCGATGACTGTATCGTCCCTGGCTCGCTCCCGTGATCCCTGGGGGTCTCTGGGGGTCCCCAGTGGTGCCCCGAGGCCCGCGGTGGCCCGGACAGGGTCAGGAGCGTCTCGAAACTGCGGCCGCGGATCCTCGAACGATCCCTGCTCGCCCTCATCATCATCCTGATGCCGCTCGTCTTCCTTCTTTTCCTCCTCCTCCTCCTGCTCCTGCCGCCTCCCTCCGCCCTCCTCCCTCCTGTTCCCTCCCCCCTCCTCCCCCCCTCCTCACCCTCGTCATCCCTCCTCCTCCTCCAACTCCTCATCCTCCTTCCTCCTTCTCCTCGGCGTCGGTGGCGGCGGCGTCGTCGTCGTCTTCGCCCTCTTCCCCTCCTCGTCCTCCTCCTCCCCCCTCTCCCCCTCTTCGTTCCTCTGCAACTCATTCTATTTGGATACTAATCTCTCCTCTTCCCCGGCCACGTGCCGAAACTATCCCGCCTCTCCACTACGCGGGGTTCAAAAATTGTTATTCCATCTACTTTTCCAATCGGGGCGTTTTCGGCGCTTCAAAATGATGCTTCCGCTGTCAGGTGCGCCTCATGTTTGAATCGGCGCTTTGTTCCCATCGTTTACAGTGGCGCTCTCGCCCCAGCGCGGGCCACTTTTCTGGATCTGAGTCTTTTCTCGCCGTTGTCTCCCGGCTCCTTTTCCCTCCTCGGCCTTCCCCTGGTCCTCCTGCTCCTCCCGCTTCTCCGACTCATGCTGCTGCTGCTGCTGCTGCTGCTGCTGCTGCTATTCCTCCTCGTCCCCCTCCCGCTTCCTCTTTGCCCCCCGCTTGTCCTCCAGACTCATCTGCCATTTTTCCTCCTCCATCCTACACAGCAGCACATTGTTTGTGCATTTCTTATTATTCCAGACTTCTTTGATATTTGTGGGGGGCCAAGTTCCTTTCATGCCGAATTCTTCAGTCCTGGGCCTCTTCCTGGCCACTCGGGGGCCAGGGACAATTCGAAACGAGCACACTTAGACATGAGCACAGTCAGAAAGGAACGACGTGAAGCCTCTTCCGATTGGAGGCCCAGGTCCTCTAGGACACCCGTCGGCGGATAGAGAAACGAGTCAGCAGACCGGGAGGGGGTGGGTGGGAGTGGGAGGATGTCAGAGATGGCGCGAGAGCGCCAAGCTCGTCCTCCGCCCCCCTCCTCCACCTCTCCCTCGCCCTCCCGCGCGGCCCTGGGCGTCCAGAGCTCGTGTGGGGGATCGACTACATAATTGATTTGCCCCAAAAATGATACCCCGCAGGGTCTGCGTAGAAAAACGCATGCCCCGCAGACGTACGAAACATTCTGCGTTTGTGCTGAAGACTCGGCGGGCAAATCAAGATTTGGGTACATTAAATTCTGTAGCCGATCCCCTAGTCGAGAAGCGGCGCCCCAGGCCCTGCAAGTGACACCTTCATGGGGCTGGAGCCCACGAGCACAGGGGTCCTCCAGCGGCCTGGACCGTTTCCCCTGGGCCGACCTTTCCTCCCGAGCGTTTTTGTTGTTTGGCCCCCAGGGTCCAGCAGTGCCCCCCCCCCCCGAGCCCGAACGTTTTCAAAGAGCTCTCCGTCCCGATTCTGTTGCGCACCGAGAGGGGGGCAGTGTCGGTCCCCCCTCCTTTCCCCCCTTCTGATCTCGAGGCGTACGAGGGGGACTTTTGGACGGGAGGGTGCGTGCCCATGGCCAGAAGTGCAAGCTGCAGCGTTTGCCCAGGTGGGGGGGGGGGTACTTTCTCAAAACTGGGATCGCGCTGGGCGCCTCGTAATAGGCGTGGTATGACTCGTGACCATGCTTTTCCGCATTGCGCACAGAATTCGGCACAAGGATGCGAGGGCAGACCCGAGGAGGGGAGGGCGAGGAGGAGGAGCGCGAGGAGGAGGAGGAGGAGCCTCAAGGAGGCCCAAGTGGCGCAAGGAGTGGCCCCACGGTTCTTTTTCGAGCGATTCGAGCGATTCCAGGCCCGACCGATTGCGGCCGCCATGTTCTGCGAAGATTGTGGCAAGATGAAGGACGGCGATTGCAGCGGTGGGCGATCGCGGAGTCGTGGGAAGGATGGACGCGGAAAAGGCACGCTTAGCGAGGAGGCCTAATCGACCATCAATGCCATCAACAGGAACACCAGCGGGAAGATTGAGCCCGTCGACACGAAGATGAAAGCCATGAGTGACCCTATGAATACCATGGACACCAACCTTCAGACCATTAAAAAACATATCGATGAGCAGGGGACACGCCTCGACGCCCTTGAGCAGGAAATCCACAAGCTGAAGACCAACGGGATTCAAATAATCGATGCAGAGGATGGGAGGAACAGGCGCACAGAAGGGCCGAGGAACCAGAGAATGTCGATCGTCATCAGGGGATTCCCTGACAACGCGAACAATCATTCAGGACAGGCCGGAGGATGTACTCGAGTTCTTCGCACTCGGAAGTTCACGTGCACCCTGGGTATCATCGTTTTCAAGACCAGCGCTGTGATGTGGAAGGATCACGAGGGGCAGAAGTTCAAGCACGAAAGCAGTGACTATTGGCACACCATCGAAACCACCAGGGACGAGCACCAGCTCAGCAAGAGGGTTTGGAAGGCTATCACTGGCTTGCGCAATCACCTGGTGAGCAACTCTATATGCACGCAGAGGGAGGTCCAGAAATGGGTGGGCGGGGACAGGGAGAAGGGATATGTCTTCTACCGGCAGGGCGGGACTGGAGCCATCAATAAGGTGTTTGAGAGGAATGGTACCGGGTACGAGCTACGCTTGGGCCAGTCAGCGACGGCGGTCCAGCTCCAGTTCGACTTCCAGGCCAACCTCACAACCTACACCATCGGGTGACTGAGCATGGGGGAATCTGAAGAGACGTTGGCGGGGAATCTCAACATTGTATCATGGAATGTTGTTGGAGTGAGCCAGACGTCCTTGGACGACTTCCTCGAAGATCTCGGGGACGAATTGGAGTGGGACTCCTTCTGCAAGAACTCACCGCCACTGGCGCGAGTTGGGAGACAGAGTCGTGCGACGGCCAGTCGATCTACATGCAACCTCCAGGCTTGGGGCGTTGGTGTGGGGCCATCGCTGTGCGAAGTACGTTAGCGAATAAGGTGGACAAGGATCCTTTCCACAGCGAGGGTCGGGAATGTTCTTTGACTTTACGGTTGGAGACACGACCTTTACTTTGCGTTTGTGCGCATTTGGACGCAGGGTGCGTTTTAAATTCTTATTTTGAGTCGTTGGATGACGTAGCGGTGTTGCTGAGCAGGGCGAAATGTACAATCCTGCAGTGGTGTTCGGCGTGGATGCTCAGGGCAGAGCTGGGCCTGCGGATTGGGACGAGTGCGAGGATGACCCGCCCATCTTGGGCGCGCGTTGCGAATGTGCCAAACGAACGAAAGGAGACGCGTTTGTACTGGTTTGTATGGAGCATGATCTGGTTAACCACAATACCATGTCCATGTCTGGTGGACATCATTTTACATATTGCACAGAGCGGTGTGGACCGAGACAGATAGACGATATCTGCTCCAACATCCAAGCTCGTCGCGTTGCCGCGTGTGGCCCATTGGACTCAACGGCGACAGTGTCTGATCATCGACCAGTCCGTGTTTCACTTAGACACTCTGGTCAATATATGGTCAGCTCTCGAGCGATGCGGGAATCTTGTACGCCTTTGAATTGGAGAGAATCGACAACAGGTTACAACGACAGCATCTGGGCAAAATTGGGACTACCAGAACAGTTGCCGGCCGGCGATCGCGACAGCATTCACATATACACTGGTGGATCTTGCAAGAAGATACCCAGAAGCACTTTGCTTGCAGGTTGGGGTTTTGCGGTCTCCGATTCGGGCGGTATTCCGAATGGCGATGGCCGGCTCCTGTTGGATGCTTGTGGGCCAGTCGTTATCCAACCGGGCCCAAAATATTGCATTGGGGCCACCAAGAGGACAAACAACACAGCGGATAAGAGCGTTTGCGTCGAGGTGTTGCTTTTTTCTTCTTGGCCACGCGACTGCTGGATGCGATTTATGACGTCGTGGGAAATGCTTGCGCGCGCGGACTTAAAGTGCGCCAGGGTTTGGCCGCCAACGGGTTCGAGCCAAAGGGCAACGTTGCGTTGGCAGTGCTGCTCGTGTATCTCCTGACCGAAGTCAAAAGGCATCTTGCCGTTTCGGTGCATTGGATTCCCGGCCGCAGAGGAATCTTCGCGAACGAATTGGCGGACAAGCTGGCGGCCAGAGGGGGCGATGTCGCCCGCCGATCAGAATGGTGGACTCGTCCGTGCTGCCTACCAGGGTGGCGCGCGGATGGCTTTCAGTGGGCCCTCGCGAGTTCGAATGTCGACAGCAGCGTAAGCATCGAAACTGGCGTGCGACATCGACCACATGCGAAGCCGAAGCGACAACAGCATGGGGAACGATGCCAAGCCCGATCGTCGTTGGACCGAGTCTGCCCCGACAGTGCGCCAGTCGCACACCTGAAGGATGCCGCCCAAGCCACGGCTAACGCCGCGACCAAACATGGCGCGCCGAAGCGTTGCATGCCCCCGAAAATACCCCATGGTCATCAAGATATTCGGGCGTTGAGGAGGGCAAGACGGGATCGAACATAGAGCGGCGACCAACGAAACGACATACATTGTCTTGGGAAGTCTGTCGGTTAAGACGCAAAGTCCGAGGCCCCCAACAAGCTGCGCGGCTTTCAGCATGCCATCAAGACAGCCCGTGCATCGACAATCGCACCAAGACGGAAGAATTCTGCTCTTCCACAGGGTTTTCATGATCATGTTGACGAGGACATCTCGTACAACGCGGAGGACGAGATCCAGCAGGTATTAACACAATACTTCGGCAATTCGTTCGAGGGCGGCGGCGACTCCACCATGCAGGACTGGATTTGGAAGTCTCGGGAGTGGGAAGACCATAGAAAATTGGCGGAGATCACTGGTTCTTTGGTTCAGCGGGTGGCATTCACTCTCAAGTCTGGGAAATCGTGCGCCGACGACCGGGTAGTGGCAGATTTTCTTCGATTTGGAGGGCGATGTCTTCGAGGCGATGGCAATGACCTTCAACGTTCGAGTATGCAATCATCCGAGCGAAGGTGACGATGATTCTTGGACTCATCAACGCGTTAGTTCGGTGACGAAGCGCGCCGAGCCCTTCGCGATCCAGCGCTTCGGGCTTCTTGCGCTGATCCCCGTTCTCTATAAGTTGAACTCGAAAGTCTTGCTCGTTTTGGCGTGTCCGGCAGTTGGGGTGTTGCAGCCGCCGCAATTTGCTTTCCGACAGGGCCACTGCGCGCACGAGCCAATCACCATTCCGCGGAACGTCATTGAGAATGCGATTGAATGGCAAGTGCGCGTTTTTATTTTGGACGGGAACACGCGCGAAGCGCACGACTGCACGAGACATCGCACGTGCATTCAGGGATTGGCCCAGGAAGGAATATCGGACATATTGATTGCAGGATGGGTCCGGGAACTCCGCCGCGCACGCGCAACGTTCGAGCTCTCTCCGTCCTTGCAGTCCGAGCCGGTCTGAAGACGCAGATATTTGTTGCGAGGTGGCTTGGCTGCTCCTGCCGTCTCCAGCGCTGCTCTAGACATGCGTGTCGCTGCTTCCTTGGAGTGGTGTCACGACAAGGAGTTTGGAGTACGACTGCATGGCGACCGCTGGGTGACTTAAGTTATCTGTGCTCATAATTTCTGTGACCGCGCAAGAAACCGCCGCAGCCGGAAGTTTTGGACGTCATTGAAATGATGTTTTTTGTCGGTCGTTTCTGCGTTGCGGTTGTCGTTGGCGAGTGTTGCGGGCTTGACGCAACGCTTTCGCGAAAGGTTGCAGCCTGGCCACTTGCGGCGGTTTTCCCGTGGAGATCCCCTTCAATGTGCTTTCGCAAGGCTGAGTGCGGATCGCGCGCGGCGGGGTCCGTTTGCCACAACCCATGCGCGCGCTGATAAGGGGAGGTCGTGGTAGTAAAAAATGTGGTCTCTGCGGCATTGCAGCACTATGGTTAAGGCGGCGCGTAACGCCGGTTTCGCTTATCAGCTGCGCATGTCTTGCATGGGCGGATTGCCCCCGCGCAGCTATGCTTCGCGCGGCTTGATTGCGCCGGTTTTGGGCGACGATGCGTTCGTTCATGCGGGCAGAGCGCCTCCGCGTGGCGAGGCCTCGCGTAGCGTCTAGCATGCCGCCAAGTTTGTTCCTTCTGGGCTATCGCCCCCCCCGCCCCCCTTCCCTTCTAGGCGGCGCGCCAAAACATAGGAATGCCGTTCCTTCTGTTTTGTTCAGCGCTTGCGCTTGCCACGTTCGCTTGGGCGGTGATCAATCAGCGGTTCGCCTGTCGCCGGGCCTCTTCCCCTTGCCCTACCCTTCCCTCTCATCGCATTGTTTGTTTTGAGTTTTCTCGCTGCGCGCATTTCAAAATGGAGAGCCCGGTCGTCTCGTGGAGAGCGCGACTTCGTTGACAAGTCATACGCACTACGGTTGCGTGTGAAGAACCAAGCGCTCGCGTTATGCCGATTTGTTCGCAGCGCGTCCCGCGCTCTGCGATTGCGCGTGTTTCGGCGTGGTGAGTTCTAGAGCGCCGCCAAGAAAACCGTATTACGCGACAGATCGTCGCCCATGCCCGTGCAATGGCCGCAACATGGGACACGCTGATCCACGTCGTTTCGGGGCGCACTCCTTCGTTTTCGTTGTCGTCCCCCCCGCTCTTCCGCCCCCCCGTCGTGAGTCCCCTTATGTTTCTGCCTCATTCTGCGTCCGTTGTTCTTGCCTCTCTTGGGTCTCTCGCGGGTTACTCTCAGGCCGCATTGGGCTTGTCACGGGGTCCTGCTGGGTTGTTTTGGGGTCCTTTGGGGGCACTCTTGGGCTGTTCTTTGGCTCCGTGGAACACTTCGGGGCCATCGTGGGCCGTCGTGAGCCCCCCCCTTGGGTGTCAGCTGGTGCCCTCTGGGCGTCTGCCCGCCTCCATGGCGGTTTCTTGGGCTTGCTTGCGGATTAGCGGATGCAGTGAAGGTGCGGCGGTGACGGCATCAGACTCGCGTTCAGGTCTCGTCTGAACAGTTGCGCCGCGTTTCCAAGTGGGGTGGCTAGTTGAGGGCCTCCGGCGGCCACTCTGGGGAGTTTGAATTTTGGGTCCCCCCGCTCCAAGAGAACATGGTGGACGTAAGGAACCTTCGGGTTCCTTAATAAATCCCCCTCTGGGGGCCTCGATGGTCCCATAGCACGAGACATCTGTCGATCCACGAAATTTAATAAGGAGTTCCCCGGGTACCAAATAAGGTCCTTATTTGGGTGCCCGGCGGTCCCACAATTCAGGGCCTTAGTTTGGTTCTCGGCGGTCGCAGGTCCCACAGGATTCAAAGATCTGACAGGTCCCACAGGTCCCACAGTTCCCACATGGCCCACAAGTTTCGCAGATCTCGCATGTCGCGCAGGTCTTGCAGTCCCCGCAGGTCCCACATGTCCCACAGGTCCCGCGCGTCTGTCAGGCCTTGCAGGTCCCACTGGTCCCACAATTCCCATAGGTCCCACGGGCCCCACGGGTCCCACAACTCCCCCAAGGCCCACAATTGTCGCAACTCTCACAAGTCCCGCATGTCCCGCGTATCCCGCATATCCCACAGGTCCCGCAGGTCCAGCAAATCTTGCAGGCGCCGCAGGCCTCGCAAGTCTGGAAGGTCTCGCAGGCCACACACGTCCCATTGGTCCAACAAATCCCATCGTTCTCACATGTCCCATGAATCCTAGAGGTCCCACAGGTTCCACATGTCCCATCGCTCCCATACCGCCCACAGGTCCCACAGGCCCCGCAGGTCACGCAGGTCTCGTCGATCCTGCAGGCCCCTCATGTCTCACAGGACCCACATGCCCGACAGGTCCCACAGTTCCAAGAAGTCTCGCAGGCCGCGCAAGTTCCACAGGCCCACCTGATCCCACAGAACGCACATGTCCTGCACGCCCCCAAGGTCTTACACTTCCCACAGGCACAGCGGGTTCCACAGGTCCCTCTGGACCCACAGGTCCAGCAGGTCTCACAGGTCCTACAGGTTCTCACGGGCGACACAGGTCCCACGGGTCCCACAGGTCCGACGGGTCCCACCAGTCCCACAAGTCCCACGTGTCTCGCAAGTCTTACAGGCCGCACAGGTCCCACAGGTCCCACAGGCCCCACAGGCCCCACAGGCCCCACAGGTCTCACAGGTTTTTCATGTCCCGCAGGCCCCACAGGTTCCGTATTTCCCACTGACCCCACAAATCCTACAGGTCTCGCAGGTCTCTTTGTTCCCGCAGGTCCCACAAGTCGAGGTCCCACAGGTCCCACAGCTCCAGCAGGGCTCGTTTGTCCCGGAGGTCCGACAAGTCCCAGAGGTCCTACAGGCCCCGGAGGGTTCGCGGGTTTCGTAAGTTCCGCGAGTCCCGCAGGTTCCACAGGTCCCGCAGGTCCCGCATGTCCCACAGGTCCCACAGGTTTCACAGCTCCATCTGGTCTTGAAGGCCTCGATAGTCCCACATGTGCTGCAGGTTCCACAGGTCTCTCCTGACACCTTTTGCTGCTTTCAGGGTGCATTGCCAGGGTATGCTTCGAAGTACTGGCGCACTTAATTGCTTGAGCTGCGCGCAGTGCCGCATGGGGCCATGAGCGCAAGCGGGAAACGCTGCCCCACAAATGCGGAATTCCGCCCGTCCTGGATGTTTTATGCGAACTTGCGGAGGCGGTGGTTTCCATCGTGGTCATTCTGGTTGTTCGCGACGTCGCCTAGCATGCTTTCGGACATGACAGAGAAGTGGTTCGAATTGCTACAGCAATGTGGATGGTCCGTGCCGCTCCAGGAGACAACTTGGTGCACGACGGCAGCAAATGAGCAACATGTCCAAGTCCACGCGCGAGGACAACTACTACCCAAAGCCTCCCGGAACGAGGGTTTCAAGGCGCTGGGAACGCAAATCGCATTCAGCACTTGCTAGTCGGTAGAGCTCACATTGCGCAGCGATAAGGCCTGAGGAGTTTTCTACAAGTACAAGTCCATCTTATGTTGCCACAGGGATCCTTTTGCACGACGGCTCCACCTATTACAGATCCTCGTCGACAGCTGTTTGTTTTTGTTTTCGGGAAGTTGGGTGCTGACGCGGGATCAACAGACGCAGCTACGACGAGCACAACAGGCAAGGGTCAGACAAATGCTTAGATTCAAACGCGGGCCATACGAGGCTCGCGACGCATTATTCTACAGAGTTGGCAGGAGGGTCAGAGTTGCCTTGACGAGCGCTGGGATCGAGATGTGGGGCGCCACGTAGTTCCGCGCAGTTTTCACATGGGCCGGACATTTACAGAGAGCCGGCAAGAAGGATCCGAACCGGCTGAGTAACAAGGCGATGAAGTACAATAATTGGTAATGGTTTCAATCGACTATGGCTGCACTCCGATAAAACCAGCTTCATTGCTGGAAACTCCGAACGTGGAGATGGGAAACGACATTGCACATGCTATTTGAACGTGCCGGCGAGATCTGGCACACGGCGGCTTCAGACAAGCGGCGGTGGAACGATCTTCTGGACCAGCTTGTTGCCCGCAGCATCAACACATAATTTCGTCGCAGAAGGGGTGCCGTTCAATATTTCTACTTCACCAAGTGAGCGAGAGCAGGTGAAGGGTTTCCTCCCGCGGTCGCCTGCCCGATTGCGCCTTGGACTTGGATTTGGAGGCGGAGGAGGAGGAGGAGGAGGAGGAGGAGGAGGAGGAGGAGGAGGAGGAGGAGAAGAGGAGGAGGGGAGGAGGAGGAGGAAGAGGAACAAGAACAGGAGCAGGAGCAGGAGCAGGAACAGGAGTAGGAGGAGGACGAGGAGGAGGAGGAGGAAAAGGAGGAGGATTAGGAGCAGGAACAGGAGGAGAAGGAGGAGGAGGAGGACGAGGAGGAGGAGGAGGAGGCCGAGGAGAGGAGGAAGACGCATAGTAATACTAATAATAATCATAACCGTAATAATAATATACTACTACTTACTATACTACTACTACTACTACTACTTTACTACTACTACTATTACTATACTTAATACTACTACTGCTGCTGCTGCCTCTACTACTACTACTACTACTACTACTACTACTAACTACTACTACTACGACTTACTTACTACTACTACTACTACCACTACTACTACTACTACTACTACTACTACTATTTCTACTACTACTACTACTACTACTACTACTACTACTACTAGTACTAGTACTAGTACGACTACTACTCTTACTACTACTACCACTATTACTACTACTACTACTACTACTACTACTACTACTACTACTACTACTACTACTACTACTACTACTACTACTACTACTACTACTACTACTACTAAGAACAATAACATTAATACAGATAATAATAATGGTAATCGTACGAATATGAATATTAATACTAGTAGTAATACTAATATTTGTAAGAGTAATAGTAATAAAGATACGAATAATAGAAACATATAAGAGTATTCAAGACACTAATAACGTTACTCTTAAAAGTAGTAGCGATGATGATTCTAACAATATTAATGCGAATAATAATAAGACTAATAATAAGAATGCTAATAATGCTACTACTAAGAAAAAGAAAAACTAATCAGTAAGAAGGAGGAGGAGGAGGAGGAGGAGGAGGAGGAGGAGGAGGAGGAGGGCAATTGCTTCTCAAATTGGGGTTCTCGCCCGAATCGTTGACCCACCGGGTGCTGGTCGTTTCAGGGGGCGCTTCTTCTGTTGAAGCGCCAACATTGCAAAAACTCATGCGGGGAGTATTCTTGAGACGGGAGGGCATATTTTCGCACCTTTGGCGCACACTGTGTGAACTCTGATGGCCCTCCTCCTCCTCCTCCTCCTCCTCCTCCTCCTCCTCCTCCCCTGGCCTTAATTTTCTTTCGCTGTCAGCCTTGGTAGAGCGATCAATCAGTCGGGGCTCCCGCTGCGGGGGGCCTTCACACGTGGTATGTACTGCGCACGGTCGGTCACACAATTCGAAATTCGTGTTCGATTGCTGTTTAGTCGGGGATCCTTCGACTCGGCCCGTTACCGCTTCGCCGCCGCCTCCTCCTCCTCCTCCTCCTCCCCCTCCCCCCTCCTCCTCCTCCCTCCTCCTCCTCCTCCTCCTCCTCTCTCCTCCTCCTCCTCCCTCCCCCTCCTCCTCCCTCCTCCTCCTCCTCCCCTCAGGCAACTGGTTCTGGTACCCAGGAGCGTCAGCAGTTGCCTTCTCACTTGAAGGAGCGGTGCCAGGACAGCAGCTAGGCGACGTAATTTTCAACTACGTAATGGCAGCATGCGTGAAGGAAGCTCAGCAGGGGCTGCAGGAACTGGAGCTCGATCTACGTATACCTATATCATTACATGCATCAATGTCTGACATGATGCAGCACGCTCCAGACACTATGCGAGGAGGATTGGAAATATGTGTTTTTTCGATGATGGTGCGATTGTCGTTCTAGGAGCAGCCCTGCACTTGCTTGAAGCTGCGCCCAAGGTAGCGGCGGTGGTAGCTGCCAGCTTTGTGAGAAGAGGACTCAGGCTCAACTTCGCTGCAGGCAAGACGGAGGTGCTGTTTCAACTCAGAGGAATTGGCGCCAAGCGTGCCAAACGGGAGTTATGGCTCGAGCGAGAAGGCCGCTTCGAGATCCAATCAAAGCTCCTAGGACGCTTCACTTTGCTCGCAGTGAGGACATACCCACACTTGGGCACGCAGCTAGACGAACTGGGATCCATCGGGCCCGAGCTGGCCCATCGGGAAGCGTCTGTGAGGTCGTCCAGTACACTACTGCGTAGACGGGTCTTTGGCTCCCCTATTGGGCTCCCACCGCAGGCCACTCTGCACTTTGTGGACACGCTTATTTTCGCGGGCCTCCTCTACAATGCAGGTACATGGCCAGAACTCACGGAAGCTCAGCACGCGCACATCCAGCACCTGATCATCAACAAATATCGTCAGGTTTTGAGGGCCCCTCAGAAGGACTCTGAAGCTGACCCCGACAGGCTCATACTAGCAAGGGTACGACGGGCGGATCTACGTGCAGTGCTTAGAGTACACAGGCTACGCTTGCTAGGTCGCCTATTACACCATGGCACACCTACACTACGCAGCCTACTTGCACATGCGTACCGCAAGGCTCACATACACAAACATACGTGGCTACACAGAGTACTACATGATTTACAGTGGGTGCGGACCACCAACCACCGACTTCGTGAGATGCCAGATCCAGCTGAGGACTTCCAGGCATGGGAAGTTCGAATTTCGCAGTCACTCTCAGCTTGGAAGAAGGTATTGCATGTCACCCTTGCTGCGCATGCTGATGCAGCGGCAAGAGCAGCCTTGGCGGACAAGGCACAGCAGGATTTCTTTCAACTTGTGCACCCGGCAGGAGTACCGATACCGATCGCGAACGTGAATCACCCTCTTCATCCCCCCCACAGGTACAGACTGATCTCAGATGCATGTGGTGTGACTATGTGGGTAAGACGGCAAAGAGCACGCGACAGCACATCGTACGCGTACACTACAGCCAGGTACATGTGGTATCCAGATTCATGGGGGAAGGGACAGTATGCATGGCGTGCTCTATGGCCTTCTCCTCTAGGCGTCTCCTCAGGGATCACCTTGCCTTCGACGCAGCAGTGTGCCAGCTAGCATACATGTTGCACGGAACTACGGTCCCTCCAGAGAGGGCAGAAGAGCTGCGACAGGCAGACCTTGATTTGCATGAGAAGCAGAGGCGTGCTGGACTAGGCAGATGGCGAGCAGCATTCCCAGCACATGTACAATATCCGACAGACGGGCTCTATCCAGCAGCCATGTTTGCAGCAGCCTTTTTCTCTGAGAGTGAGGCCAAGGAGCTACTACGTACACATGCATACGAAATAGGACCTACTGCACTGTCAGCATACACAGCTCTCTTCAATGACCCTCCCCAGCCAGCACTGCAGGAAGGACTCACATTCAGTGACAGATACTACAGATATCGACCGCAAGATTTCAGTGGACCAGCCGCTGAGTGGGTGCCCATGCGAGTGCACAGAAAGGAGATTGTTGTGCTCAACCTTTTTTCAGGCAGGCGACGCGAGGGCGACGTGCAGGCCTGGATCGAGCATGAACATGTTGCGACAGCCTACCACATTATCATGCTCTCAGTGGACATAGCCATTGACACAGACATGGGGGACCTCATGCGCACAGATACTATCACACAGTGGGGTGAACACATCTTGGCCAGACGGGTGTGGAACACAGGGGGGGGGGGGGGCCCTGTGAAACCTGGGGCGCGGCCAGATGGCTGGACGGGGGCCCCCCCCCACTTCGTACGCACGAGTGGCACTGGGGCGTCCCTTGGATTTCGGAACGACAGGCCCTCCAACTACACGCGGCCAATACACTACTACAGAACCTGGTGTTCCTCTTGGGCTGTCATATGGTGGCGGGGACTTCTGGGTGGATCGAGCATCCTCTCCCGGCCCATTGGAGGCCAGAGGCCCCCGGCAGCTTTCACTGGGAGCCCCTTGAGGCCCTGGCATCAGCTCCTATCACGGTCACAGCCGACTTTGACCAATGCACGTTGCAGCCGACAGATCGAGACCCTGCGGAGTTTGGAAGAGCTCCCACGCGTCTCCTCGGACTGAGAATGCCATGCTTGCGAAGCCGCTTGTGCGAGGGACCAGGCAATGGCTGGTGTCACCACGGGAAAGGAGTGCATAAGACACTGCAGGGAAAGGAGCATGTTGGAGGACGCACTGTCTTTAAGACGCATGCTAAGAAGACATATCCTGAGGAGATGTGTGCCCGACTTGCAGCAGCCATTGCAGCCTCTATGCACAACATTTTCACAGATGCTGACAATGAAGATCAGCACATTGACGAGAGCGCGTTGTGCGATGATTTGCGCAAGTTTTACCTGCCAGAGATAGGTGCGGACTTTGACACAGCACCAGATTTTGCAGGGAGAACGACCAAGACACAGAGAGCTGATCCAGAGATGCACAGGTTCCAGGACGACCCCAATGAGACTCCCATGGGCCCCACATGTGCTCCGACTCCAGCTCCCGCCCCAGCTCCGACTCCAGCTCCTGATAGCCCCAGCAGGAATATTCTCTTGCACGAGTTTGGATCGGATGAGGAGTTAGAGAGTTGGTTGAGGCCTTTTCCCTCCTCCCCCTCCTCTCCCCCGCCGCCGCCGCCGCCGCCCCCCCCCGCCTCGCCTCACCCCAGAGCAGCTGGCGCGCATAGCGGCCAACCGCTCCGAGGCGCTGCTCAGGCGCCAGGCCAGGAGGGCCGCGGCCCACAGGCAACGAGCTCCCTGGACAGGGAATATCTCCTTCGCCCCCTTTTTCGAGGCGGGACCCACCATTGCCGCCCCCGCCGCCTCTCTCGGCCTTCCTCTTACAGAACGGGAAGCCTAGGCGGGGAGCGCGGCACTGCGACGAGAGCTCGCGAACCCTTCGCCACGCCTGCGTCCCACCACCGCACTCCCTCCTCCCTTCTCCCTCCTCCCTCCTCCCCCCCCCCGCCCCCCTCCCGTTCTCACCCCCGATTTCCTATGTCTTGTTCTTCCACTGCGGGCCCCCCGGAAATCTGGACCCTTTCCCCAGGACAGCTGGTTGTTTGTCCCGAGCGGTTTGCTGGCGGCCCCAGGGGGCTTGCCAGGGCCCTTTGAGGCCGAAGGACGTTCGCCTTTGATTCATGCCAATGCGGCGGACTCCGCCCCTCCCCCGTCCATACAGACGCTGGAGACGTCCCTGTATCGCCTTGGCCCCCGTGCCTCTCTCTTGTTCTCGTCTCGTTTACTTCGCCTCTTCGCCTCTTGCAGCAGCTACCGCTTGTTGGTGGATCTTCCACATTGTCCGCCGCACGCAAGGACGCACGCGTGCCGCCCTGTCCCGGTAGCCAGAGGCGCGTGGCACCCCATCCACGCTTCTTTTAGCCCAATGGCGGCAGACAGATGTTGTAACGCCAAGCTGAGTCAAAACATAGAAGTTTCCCCGCTCCACACCCCTGACGTCGTGATCTGTTCACGACGTGCACCCCAGTGGTCTGGACCCATTCCACGGGACTGGTGTTTCATGCCGGGTCGTTTTGACAGTCCCGAGGTCCCGTTGGCGCGCCCAGAGGCCGAACACGGGGAACGACCTCCCTTACCCGTTTCCTCCCCCCTCCTTCGGTCGTTGTCCCTCTATTGTGTTTTTGTGGCCCTCGCTCGTTCGTCTCTCGGACTCTCTCTATCGGTCCGTGCTCGCCTCTGCGCTGAGCGTGCTGGAGTTAGCCTGTTGATTCTAAACCGCGCCCAACTAAACAAGATGCCCCCCCCTCTCTGAGACCCAGGGCGGCGGAAAAATCTAAGCAATCCAAGAAATCGCGGGTGGAGCCCTAGACTCCATCTGTCTGCGACATTTTTCGCGCCGGATCGGTCTGTGAGGGTCTTCTGGGCCCGAGACCCGGTGAAAACGCCCGGTGTAAAATTATCCTGGCGAAGGACTCAACCATATGCAGCTGTGAGTACCGCGTTGTGGGTACCGCTCTCGGTGGAGCTCCGTGCGGGGCCACGATCCTCGTGAGGGGTGTGCCGAACTGGGAGGAGGGACGCATGCAAACCCTGACGCTGGGGCCTTCGGTGGAGCTCCCTATAGGGCCACGATCCTCGGGAGGGGTGTGCCGACATGGGCGGGGGGACGCATGCAAACCCTGCCGCTGGGGCCTTCGGTGGAGCTCCCTATGGGGCCACGATCCTCGTGAGTGGTGTGCCGAAATGGGCGGGGGGACGCGTAAAAACCCTGCCGCTGGGGCCTTGAGTGGAGCTACCTCTGGGGCCGCGATCCTCGTGAGGGGTGTGCCGAAATGGGCGGGGGGACGCATGCAAACCCTGCCGCTGGGGCCTTCGGCGGAGCTCCCTACGGGGCCACGATCCTCATGGGGGGTTTGCCGAAAAGGGTGGAAGGACGAATACAAACCCTGCTGCTTGGGCCTTCGGTGGAGCTCCCTATGGAGCCACGATCCTCCTGGAGGGTGTGCCGAAATGGGCGGGGGGGACGCATACAAACCCTGCCGCTGGGGCCTTCGGTGGAGCTCCCTGCGGGGCCACGATCCTCGTGAGGGATGTGCCGACATGGGCGGGCGGACGCATGCAAACCCCGCCGTAGGGGCCTTGAGTGGAGCTCCCTATGGGGCCGCGATCCTCGTGAGGGGTGTGCCGACATGGGCGGGCGGACGCATGCAAACCCTGACGCTGGGGCCTTCGGTGGAGCTCCCTATGGGGCCACGATCCTCGGGAGGGGTGTGCCGACATGGGCGGGGGGACGCATGCAAACCCTGCCGCTGGGGCCTTCGGTGGAGCTCCCTATGGGGCCACGATCCTCGTGAGTGGTGGTGCCGAAATGGGCGGTGGGACGCGTGAAAACCTTGCCGCTGGGGCCTTCGGTGGAGCGGGCCACGATCCTCGTGAGTGGTGTGCCGAAATGGGCGGGGGGACGCATGCAAACCTGGCCGCTGAAGCGCGTTCGGAAAAAAACCCGGCGGTCGGCCCCAACCCATCCCCCCACCCCCCGCCCCTGTAGTCACGTCACGGCGGTCGTCCGGTGGCGACCGCGGACGTCCTGCGGCGCTCGCAGGCTACTGTGCTGTTCAGAGGCATGTTGCTGTGCTCACAGGGACGCTGTGGCACTCGCGAGGTAAAGTTGCGCTTGCGTGCGTGCCGCGTGGTGCTCTCAGGGACGCAGTGTTGTTCTGTTGCTGAGAGGCATTGTCGCGGCGGTCGGAGCGCGGCGCTCGCAGTTGCAGGCGTTAAGTGGTGTATACTGGCTCTGAATGCGCACACGGGCGTTGTGTAGTATATGCGCGTCGCGTTGTTTGTAGTCATTGTGGCGCGCGCAGGCACTGCGGGCTCAGATGCAGGGGGCCGTGTCCAGGGTGTTGAAAAGGAGGACGAGGAGGATGGGGAGGAGGAGGAGGAGGAGGCGGAGGAGGCGGAGGAGGACAACGATGACGAAAACGAGGAGGACGACGAGGAGGAGGAGGAGGATGAGGTCCTTCTCCCATTCTCAATCGCCCAATCATCACCAGGACAACGTGAGGGTGCACCGTCGGGCTGAGGGCAAGGTTCGGCTGGCTTCCGGGGACTCTCGCCGACTCCTGCAGGGCTTTCTCCCCTCGGGCTGCTTCCCAGCAACTGCGCCTCGCCGGGAAGCTTGCGGGGCCGCCCGGATCGTCCCGAACGGCCGCTGGAGAGCTGAGTGAGGACCCGAAACCCAAGCAGCCAGGGCCACCGGGGACGCCATTTTGGCGGGAACCCCGTGCGAGCGGGGCGCCGCGACCGAGGGAGTCACGGGGCAGCGCCCACTTCTACGACTAGCCCTACTCCTCCTCCTCCTCCTCCTCCTCCTCCTCCTCCTCCTCCTCCTCCTCCTCCTACTACTACTACTACTACTACACTACTACTACTACTACTAACTACTACTACTACTACTACACTACTACTACTACTACTACGACTACGACTACTACTACTACTACTACTACTACTACTACTACTACTACTACTACTACTACTACTACTACTGCTACTACTACTACTACTACTACTACTACTACTACTACTACTACTACTACGACTACTACTACTACTACTACTACAACTACTACTACTACTACTACTATACTACTACTACTACTACTACTACTACTACTACTACTACCACTACCACTACTACTACTACTACTACTACTACTACTACTACTACTACTACTACTACTACTACTACTACTACTACTACTACTACTACTACTACTACTACTACTACTACTACTACTACTACTACTACTACTACTACTACTACTACTACTACTACTACTACTACTACTACTACTACTACTACTACTACTACTCTGGCCGTCTTTAGGGCGGGTTTAGGTTGAGTTGGTTGAGTGTTTTTGTGTTTTGATGCCGACGACGATTGTAATGATGGTGGTTATCAAATCGTAGTGCTGATGGTGGTGGCGATGGTGATGGTGATGATGGTGGTGCTCATCACATCCAGAGAAACCATCATCACCATCACCACCATCAACATCACAACCGCCCTCACCATACCATCATCACCATCCCCATCATCATCATCATCATCATTATTATCATCATCATCCTCATCATCACCATCCATACCATCAGCATCGCCATCACCATCACCATCGTCACCATTGTGGTCCGTAGGACTTGGCTCAAGGTAATGTCGTCGTCCGCTCCTGCGGTTTCCCCGAGCCCTCTTTCGGTTTCCCCGAGCTCTGCGGCCTCCCCGAGCCCTGCGGCCTCGTCCTCTCTGTTGGTTTCCTCGAGCCCTGCTTCTTCGAGAGCGCCCTCGGCGGTTTCTTCGACAGCGGCCGCGGCGGTTTCTTCGAGAGCGGCATCCTCGAGCCGTGCGGCCTCGTCGAGAGCGGCCCCGTCGAGCCGCGCGGCCTCGGCGGCCTCGTCAAGGGCAGCTTCGCCAAGCCGTGGCAGCTGCAACAGCTCGGACGCCGATGCTGACGTAGGGTCCGACGCCGACGGCGCCGACGGAGTTGCCGACGCAGCGGGCTCCGAAGAGGACAGCGGCTCCAACAGCGGCTCCGACAGCGGCTCCGAAGAGGACAGCGGCTCCAGCAGCGAGGCAGCCGCGGCTGCAACAGCTCAGGCGAAGGCCGCCCCGAGCAAAGTAGTCGAGAAGTTCCAGCCTTCGTTGTCCATGACCCTGGGGGAGCACGTCGCCAGCCACGACTACCCAAAGCACGTCTTCACCTGCGGCGCTTGCAAATTTTGGAAGAAGAAGGAGAAGTGGTGCGCCTCGATGTCTGCGACGAATCCAGTAACACTGAAGAGTGAAACTTGGATAGGCTGCGTAGGTGGTAGATTTGCAGTCTGCTTGTTCTGCTCGGCGTTCAAGGGCGCTCGTTGCATATCCACCCTAGGCCAGGGATCCGGGAGTTTCCAGCGCAAGGAAAACCTCGTGCGCCATGCGCAGTGCGAGGAGCACCAGGCAGCAGGAGCGGCGTGGAAAGAGCGGATTCGAGCGGAAGGTGCGCACCAGGGTCTCCCCGTGTCTGTGTTCCCCACAACGGCTGCATCAGCTGCAGCAGCTGCAACAGCCGCGGCGCCTGCGCCCGTCGTCGTCCGCGCCGCCGACCAGCGCCCTGGTTGCCGCGCAGTGGTTGCCGCTCGTGCAATGTTGGAGACGTCCAGTTCCTTCAGTAGTTTCGACGCGCGGCGGGATGCGTTCGTTGGGGGCGACCGCCAAGTTTTGGAGTCTAGTCAGCAGCGCCGAAGGCTGGTGACCACCGTGGCTCAGCACGAGAAGATCATCACGCAGTGGATCCTCGAACATGGTGCTGTTTTTCGTTTGGCTGCGGACGGCCTCGACCACGCGTACCAGGTCGAAAATGGCACCGTGCTGTGGTCGATCCCGAAGGCTTTGGACTTCCTCCCGAGCTACGGTCTCAAGGCAGGCTGGCTGGAACAGCTGGGCCCCAGAGGGCCCTGGATCGTGGATCGGGTGATCGAGATGCGGGAGTTCCCGCGGGGCATGGACTGCGACGGCAAGGCTTCCATGCTGGAGGAGTGCGTCCGTCGCGCGTGCCAGACGGCAGGCGGGGGGCTGGACGGGGACTTGCACAGGCATGTGCGACAGGAGACTCGGGCATGGTGCAGCGATGGGGCGGATCTAAGTGTACCCCTGGCTGCAACAGCTACGTTCCCTGGGCTGGCGTTTCGCGCGTGGGGCGAGTCTCGCTCGCCCCAGAAGGTTCCGGCCAATTCGATGAAAGGAGACGGCGAAATAACGACCACGGACGAGCTGCTGGTAACGGGTAAGAAGCCGCCAAGTCTGGCCAAGTTCCTGACTACCTCCACCCTGTTCCGCAACACACTCGGGGAGCAGCAGCTGGTGGAAGACGGCGTTGCGTTCGTCAAAAACTTCGGTTGGGCCCCCCAGCGTTTCAACAGTCGGGCGAGGCCCTTAGCACGGGAAAGTCGGCGTTGGGAAGTCATTTTCCAGGCGCTCGGAGTGGGGTCCCAGGGAAAGGACAAAGATCGGCGCATTCTCGCCCGACAGATTCTGGAAGGGCTCGGGGGCGAGAACAGTTCGCGCCTGCTCCTGGGGGGGTTGCTGGCCGACTTGGGCGCGGAGCACTACTCCTGGGTCGCCACCGGAGACAAGAGCAACCCCGACGCTGCCAGCTTTCAATCCAGGGCCGCCGCTTTCCTCTCCAAGCTGGATACATTGTTCGTCCAGGGGAATATTCTGGGCATCCCCAACACGTTTACTGGCGTCACCCTCAAGTTTCTGAGGAGCACGAAGCGGTTCGCGTGCGGCACTGGCGTCCAGACCGCTGGTATCGGCGATTGGGGAACGGAGCCCCGAGCCCGCGAAGCCGTCCACGCGGCTCTTCGACGAGCGCAGGGGGTCGCGGCCAATGTGAAGGCCCTGTCTGCAACAGAGCTTGCAACAGCCGAGGCCTGTTTGAAGCGCATCTGCCAGGCGGCAGGCCTCCCCGAGCAGAGGGCAATCTCCCAGCTGCGGCGAATGTTGCTGCGCGCCGAGGTGCATCATCGAGACGGGGGCACCGCGCGGCAGGCTTGGGGCCGCGCTGCGGTGGAGTGGCCCGAGCTCCCCAGCGGCCGTCGCCTCGTGGAGCTCCTCCTTGTAGAACGAGCACGGGCAACGTGGAGAGGCGATTCCGCCGTTTCTCGGAGGTGCATTGCCCCGAGAGGGCGCGGCCCCTCGACGCGTCCGTCGAGGAGTGCACGCTCGTGGACCAGGCGCCCTCCAGCAGGTTGCTGCGCGCGTGGCTGGACGACAGCGAGAGCTCTGCCGCCAGTCGTTGGCACAGGCATGTGCTCGAGCTACATGAGGTCGCGCGGGGGGAGATCGTGCCGCTGAGGAGGGCCGAGAGGCGCGACAAGGGAAGCACGCGGGAGCCTGGGGCAGCACGTCGGACAGAGGTAGGCTTCGGGCGCAGGCGAGCAGCTGCCGTCGACGCCATGGTGGCCGCTTCCCCGAGCAAGCGCGCCCGCCTTCTCGCGGAGGGCGCCCCCGCTCTCGCTGCGCTGGCTCAGGGGGCGGCCCAGGCGAGCGGCGCAGATCCAGTCGGGCCCGCTGCAAAAGTCGTCGCCGCCGTCGCCGAGCGGGCGGCCGAGATCCGAGAGCGCAATCTTGGGGGGGCGAAGGCCGCCGCCAAGGCCAGGAGTACGCGAGAGAAGAAAGTCCTGCGCAGTGCCAGGCCAGCTGCGGGCCGTGACGCTTACTTGCTGCCCCCCCCCGCGCCCCGCTGGGCTCATGCTGGCTCGCATGGTAGATGTGGGCGCTCGCAACAAGGCGCAGCGCTTGCGTTTCAAGGTGTTTCAGGACCCGGTGGACTTCCTGGACTACCTTGCCCGTCATACGGCCAAGGGGGAAGGGGAACGTAGTCTTGGCGGCAACAGCTGACACCGACTATTGCATCGCCGCCCAGATTGTAGCAGCGTTCACGGGAGCTTTTTTTTCACAACGCCGACTGACTTTGCACGGGAGGATTCTCCAAAAGGCATCCAGTACACGGAGAAGCTTCGGAACTCGAGCAAGAGCTACCACGTGGCTGTAACAGAGGCTCTCGCGGAAGACCTGCCTACACTGCCCCACGTTTTGCGAGCGCTTGCCCAGACGCCGAGTGGGTGTGTGATCTATTACAAGAGCCCCAGGAAGCTCTGCAAGTTCTTCAAGAAGCAGGCCAATCCCCGCCTGGCGCAGCGAACTTGCGTGCTGTGCCGCTCGGGAGAAGAAGCGGGTGTCGACAAAGCCGTCAAACAGCTCTACAACAGCCCGAGGAACTGGGTTCTGCGTTTCGACGCGACGGTTGAAGCACTGTGCCCGGGCACCAAGGCTGTAACAGCGTGAGTAAGTAGCCCGTCCCATAGATTGCGATCGTGCCAGTTTTGTTGAAAAAGAGCGCCTCCCAACGTCGTCCGACCTTACCTCCCTCCTCTTCCAGACTCCCTCCCTCCCCGTGCCGCCCCCTGCGCCCCTCAGTGGGCGCCGCTGCCGCGGGCGGCGCTGCCCGCCGCTGGGGGCCTGAAGGTCGCCGATGGGGGGGGGGGGGCTGCGGTTGCCCGTGGCGGCGGTTGTCGGCGGCGAGGGTGGGAGGGTGGGGGTGGGAAGCATCGGGCGCCCAGGGCCGCCCTCAGGAGGAGGGGGATGAGGGGGGTGATGGGGCTGAAGGAGGAGGGGGGAGCAGGACGAGGCAGGAGTAGCGACGAGGCCGTCTTCCACCGCACTTGTCCAGCCCAGCCCCCAGTCCACCTACGTGTTCGCGTGCATGCGAGCGATCTCCATCGAAACCTCCAGAGCGATGATCCCCCCCCCTTTTGCCGCAGCTGAGACAGTTCAACCTTCCCATCCCCATCGAAACCTCTGCAGTGATCTCATCCGAAAACTTTGGGGATCTCTCTCTCCCTCTCTCTGTCTCCCTCGTCTCCGTAGCTGTCGGCTCGACTCCCTACCCTGCCCGCGCGCCGCGCGCGCGCTGTTCCAAGCCCGCCCCAGCTGCAACAGCGCAGATGGTCGGCAATGGCGGCAAGGGCAAGGGCGCCAAGGGCAAGGGCAACGACGACGCGCGCAAGGGCAAGGGCAAAGGGCGCCAGGTCAGACCAGCCAAATCTGGGCTAGCTGCAGTACCCCTGCCCCCCCCACCCCCCCCCCCCCTGTCTGATAAGAGCTCCCATGGAGCTCTAACATGCCATGTTAGAGCTCCCATGGGGCTCTCACGCGGCAGGTTAGAGGATGTTAGAGCTACATTGGAGCTCTAACATGCCATGTTAGAGCTCACCTGGAGCTCTAACATGACATGCTACATGATGTTAGAGCTCCCAGGGAGCTCTAACATGGCACGTTAGAGCTCCCATGCTAGAGGGTGTTAGAGCTCCCATGGAGATCTAACATGGCATGCTAGAGGATGTTAGAGCTCCCAGGGAGCTCTTACATACCTTGTTAGAGCTCCCACGCAGCTCCTACATAGCATGTTAGATATCCCAGGGAGCTCTAACATAGCATGTCGGAAATCCCAAGGGAGGTGTAACATATCAAGTCCGACGTCGACTTGTAATGCAGATCTTCCAGTTTTGGCTAGTCTTCAGGTCGGCACCTGGGATTACTTGCACAACCAGCGCAAAGGCTTGCGGAGCCAGAGGGAGCGGTGCGAGTTGAATATAAAGTTAGCGCGCCAGGAGGGCGAACGCGATGAGGCGTTGGATCATGAGCGCCGCCTGCGCTGCGTCCAACATAAGCAGCAGCAGTTGGACAATGACGGCATGATGATCTTCGACCGCCCAGGAGTCTGGGAGGGCCAGTAGAGACCCTACGGATGCCTGGGCGCGACCGCACGCAGGCAGTTGAGCGATGAGGAGATCAGGTGGAACACTGAGATGATAGACTGGGAGCGTCGGAACCCGCCAGGGGCGACTGGGATCGAAGGCTGTGCACGGTACCAGTGGGATGGATCTGCAGCGGTGGGCGAGGCAGCAGCGGCGCCTGTCAAACGCCCAGAGTCGCCAGGGAGAGGCGTCGCCGCGCCAGCGCCAGTTGGCTGCAACAGCGTCAAGCGGGCGGCGAGAGGCAGCAACAGCTCGTGAGGGCGCAGGCTCTAGTGGCCCGCCGGTGGCGGCGAGGAGCGGGCTCAGGCTGACGGGGCGTCCGTCGGAGGCCGACAGAACGCGGGCCCAGGCCGAGCAGTCGGGTGATCCGCGCCACGCGATTATGCCCGTGATCTCCGACGGCGACCCCCCCCGAGAGGCTGGTGACCGCGCCCGCAGAGGCAGAGAGCGCGCCCGCAGCGCGGCGCGGGATGCTCCTGTCGCGGCACGGACACGGCCAGAAATCCATGCACGGTGCGGGATGGGTGCTCCTCTCACGTCTCCGCTTCGGCAGGAGGAGAATGATTGGAAACAAAAGACTCCGTGGGCCAAGCACGCGGCAGCGAAGAGGGTCAGTGACACGCCCGCGGAGGGCCAGCCTCTTCCGAAACGGATGCCCGCCCGCCCGCCACGGCCAATCGATTTATCGGGCAGGGTCGTGCCGCCGCCGCCGCCGATGGCGCGAGAGCAGCTGCGGCAAGTGCCCGAGCCATAGCAAGCGCGGCAGGAACACATGGGGGCTGAGCGGCGCATGCTGTTATCCCAGGCTCCACGTGGGTCAGCCGCGCGGGCGACGACGGTTTCTGCCACCATGAAGCACAGCGAGGAGCCTATCGAGCGCGGGAAACTTCTTAAGCGGCAGGCGGAACAGACGACGAATGCCCGCACAGCTGCAACAGCCAAGGCAGCCTTCCCACTACGTGCAAAGGTCGGTCAGACGGCGGAGCAGTCCAAAGGTTACAAGTCCATCGCCAAGTTTCCCCCCGAGGAGGCCGCAGTCGTCGAGCAGAGCAAGCCGAAGCGCTTTCCACCCTTGGTTTTGTCGTCCCCGCACGAGGCCAGCCCCGTGCTCCACAAGGACTGGGCGCTGGTCGACGGCGCAGCGTGGGACCCCGACAAGTTTGTTCTGGACTTAAGGCTGCGGGGAGAGAGGAACAAGAGGATACATGAGTACCTCGAAGGCGGCTTCCCCGTGTGGTATCCGAGCTCGGGAAACTCCATGTGGCCTCTGGTGCAGTCGCGCGACTTCTGCACCTTTCACCCCATCGAAGCTGTAACAGCGGATGAGGGCCTTGGCTGCGTCGTGAAGGAGGCGTCCACCGTGCAGAAAGGAGACGTCGTCTTCTGCCTGGTGCAACCGCAGCACCAATACTACGCGCACATTGTGATCCAGGTAGATTGGGACTACCACAGGCTCCAGTACAAGTGCTGGCTCGGCGGCATCAGGCAGAACATCAATGGCTATTGTTTCAGGGAGCACATCTTCGGGATCCTCGTGGACGTGCAGGTGCAGTACAATGGCAACTACTACAGTCGCCCGCACCCAAAAACGCTGCACGACAGAACGACAGAGTCGCGCCCATGTATTACACGCACCCTAACGAGGCAAAGCGTCTCTGTGAGCCTCGGTGGGACGAGCCCGCGTCTGGAAGCAGCTGACAGCTCGCACAGACTGCAACAGTAAAATCGCGGGGCCTCTCCGAGCGCGCTTCTGGCAGACTGCAACAGTAGACTGCGACGCGCCAGTTCTGGTTTAGGCATTGCTTCTGTCAGCGCCAGTTTTGGCCGACCTGCAACAGATGCGCCTCTCGGATGAGCCCTGCCTTCCGCTCTGCAACAGATGCGCACGCAATTCGAGTACGCGGCGCCCTCGCACACATTTCGAGTGAGGTTGTGGGCGGCTAGCATGACGGAACACCGCAAGATCTCGAGCGCCTGACCCATGTCGGCGAAGTGCTTCTAGTCGCGTCGGGTGACTGTCTGTCAGATTCCCCACGCGTCTTGCTGAGTAGTTTTCCTTACTCAGTGGCGCGCCTGTGCGGCGCACCAGTGCACGCGCTTTATAGCTGTGCGGACTGGGTTTGTCTTGCGGTTTTCCTTCATGCTGAGCCGGCTGCACGACTGAGGTGTGTGTGTGTGTGTGTGTTTGTATATGATTAGCACACATATCAACACGAAGTACATGTATTGTGTGTGGTATTGCCCTCTCGTGCGTCTCATCTTAGGAGCGCGCCACTCGTTCAGAGACCCTGGCATCCAGCTCGCTGGCGTCAGGTTGCCAGTTGACTTACTCAGGGGGATGGCAGTGAGGGGAATGGGAAGGGGCTGGGATGGGGGCGGGTGCACGGAATCGGCAGAGTCTTTGTGGCCAGCGCTCCGCTGCAAGAGCGCCTCCGTTCGGCGTGCCGCCGTTGTCGTGCTGGAGGCAGGTAATTTGTAGTTTCCCTTTCAAGCTCTCCCCAGAGGAGCGCCGCCCTCCGTCTCTCGGCGTGCAGAAGCCTGTCCACTAGGCTCCTAGCGATAGGCATGCGGGTGCGCGCCCGAGGTTCGATAGGGCCAGGCATCGTAGGAACAGCTGTTTACGCAGAGAAGCGTGACAACAAAACGGCGAGCTTCTCCGACTCGTCTCCCCTCGCCGTCTGCTGCGCCTCCGCTGCAACAGCTCCTCCGCCCCCCCACCCCCCAGGTCCCTGGCGGCGGGCGGCGCTGCCGCGGGCGGCCGCGGCGCCCCCGCAGGCCCACGTGGGGGAACCAGGATGACGATGATGAGAAGGACGAGGCTAGGAGGAGGAGCAGGAGGAGGAGCCCAGGTGGGAGGAGGGGGGTGGAGCGCATCACGCGCCCGACAGCTCTCGGCTCAAGCTGCAGGGAGGCACAGAGCATTCTGGCACCAAGGGTGTGAAAGGTGCCCGCGAGAGCATCTGTTACTGGCGCGAGTGGGAATGGGCCCACGATAGGACTCTGCGCATGTGCTGCGCATGGCTGAAACAGCGAGCGCAGGCGCCCCCCATGCATCCCTGAGCTCAGAGATGGGGGGAAAGACGGCAATTGGCCGCCCGCGACCCCCGAGGCTGATGTTGGTTTGGCCCTGGCGATGCCGAAGCCCATGCTTGCTCGTTGTTCCTGCGTTGGGCTGCCGTGGCAAGTGGCCGCTGTGCGCGCAGGGGAACTGCTCGACCTGGTTAGACTGCGGGCTGGTCGCCGCAAGAAGCGACCTCTGACGGATGCGGAGCGAGATTGCTTGGGGTTCACTGCGACGAGTTCGAGTTACGTCAGCCCGGACTAAAGGAGTCGGACCAGGTTGTTGCTTGTTCGTCGGGTCCACGGGGGTCAGTCGTGCTCGACGTTATGGCATACGTGTGCATTGCCTAACGCCTGGGCTGCAATGGCCACGCCCACTATGCCGAACAGCGCTGCAACAGCCACGTCCACTGTGCCGAACAGTTGTGCGACGAACTCTTCATGCACTTGGTGATGCCGACTTCTTGGTGACGCCGCCTTGGCGATGCACGAGTGCGACGACGAACATCGATGTCGACTCGGTGATGCACTGCGCGCTCTCGTCCCCGCTCTCCAACAATATACCAACTTCTTATTGGTGATGCCGAATTCTCGGCGAGCGCTGCCACGGCTTCCGACTCGCCCTTATCCACTGACGCCGCTGAGCGACCCGCCATGGCAGTCGCGCCCGCCGTGGTCGTCGATGACGCGTCGCTGCGGCGGCGCCGATGCGTCGTCGGCCGAGCACTGGTTTCGGAGCCCGCGATATGTCATCTTGTTCAGGCAGACCATGCTGCTCTCACGGAATTCAGGCCATGCTGACTTCATGGGCACTTTCTAACGCACGCACGCCCCCGTCTCCCCTTCCCCTCCCCCTTCACTCCTGCCAAGAAAAGCGAGCATCACTCACCCTTCCTTCCTGCTCCCGCTTCCCTTGTCCTGGATGCCCAGGCCCTGCTGCTTGGCGCCACCTTGTCTGGGTGGCACTGAAGTGCCCTCGGACGGAAGGCCCTCTTCAACTCCTGCAGGTCCTTGGGACAGGAGTCCAGGCGCGCAATCGAGCGTGGGCGGCTCGTCTTCCGCCCCGACCGCGCGCCCAGTGTTCGGGTGCCAGTTCAGGCAGACCATGCTGCTCTCATGGGAATTTCATGCGCGCTCTCGTCTCCCTTTTCCTTCCGCCCTTCCCTCCTGCCAAGGACACCCAGCGTCACTTCCCCTTCCCTCGTCCCAAGCCCGAGTGGCCCAGCCGCCTCGACCCAGTCTGCGCCAGGTCCCCTAATCGTTTCCTCCTGGCAGCAACAGCTCGCAGCACCTTTCCTCCCTCCTCCCTCGCGTCCCCTTTCCCGCGTCCTATCTTAGAGCACGCGCAGCATGTTAGGGATCCCTGGGACCTCGAACCAGATCAGACACATAGCATGTTACACAACCAGTCCGGGCTCGGAGACGCCCACAGTTTCTAGTCAGTTGTAGTTCTCGCTGGGTCCATATGGCTACCTGTGTAGTTCTCACTGTACAGTTTCAAGCCTTCTGCCACTGCCTCTGCCCCTGCCGCGTCATCTCATCCGAGCCATCTCCTGCTGCCTCATCTCGCGTTCTGCATATGGCTACCTGTGTAGTTCTCACTGGCTATTATGTCTCAAAAGCAGATCCGCGCGGGCACCGCGCATTCGTTAGCGAAGTTGCTGCAACAGACAGGTCACGCAGATCTGGGGGAGTGATGTACCAGCTCCAACGGGAAATCGTAATAAATCGTAACAATTCGAAGGGACGGCGACGGGGATCATCTTTTGTGGTGATAGAAAAAACTGCACAACAACTGCTGAGGGCAGAAAGGATGGATTTGGATTGGTTGTTTCCATATCCTAAAAATGCCTCCCCAGCGGAGTTCAAAAGACGGAACGACCTGCTCGAACATATTTTTCTTGGAATTGCCAGGCAAGAAGCTCAAGGACAGAGAGACAAGATTCGCCACGTTGCCAGTGGAGTTCATAAAACGTGCAACCAGTGAGAACTACCGTGGAGAATGAAAACCTTATTCCGCCAGGCTGGGTGTCGTACTACGATTCTGTGCCAGGCGCGTTGACGAAGATGCATTATCTCAACCCAGAAACTGGCGAGCGTGAGGGCGATCTCCAGTTTCGACTTCACCTCTGGGACGACTGAGGCTGCGATGCAGAAGTGACAGAATCGCCAGTGCGCTGCAACGGCCGGTGACCCAGTCTGCGCCAGGTCCCCTAAGCGTTTCCTCGCGGCAGCAACAGATCGCATCACCTTTCCTTTCTCCTCCCTCGCGCCGTCTTTCCCACGTCCTATCTTAGAGCACACGCAGCATATTAGAGATCCCTGGGGCCTCGAACCAGATCTGACACATAGCATGTTACGCAACCAGTCCGGGCTCGGAGACGCCACCGGGAGCTCTTACATGGTACGTTAGACATCCCAGGGAGCTCTAAATGGCAACCGCTGCGAGGTTCCATTTATCAGATCACCCAGCTTTCCTGTAGCGCAAGCACCTCGGCTCAAGGCATCTCTTGCAGCGCCTGCAGGCTGCCATGCCAGAAATGGGGGCCAGCGCAGGGGGGCCTGGCCCATGTCCAGAAACCGTCATCATGGACCCTGACACTGGACCCATTGATGCGCCATGGCTAGAAGTTCGCGAGTACGTTTCGAAGACGAGTGGGGAACCTAAGGAGCCCTGGTGGTTTTGTTTACCGTGCGAGAAATGGGCAGCCCCGACGCACCAGATTTCGGCGGACCACATCAAGAATGTAAAGAATAAGCATCTCTGGTGGCATAATGCTTGTCCACAGGGTTCTGATGAGGAGAAGGCCGCATGGTGCTCTAAGATCATGGACACTGTGGTGCTCCGCTCGAGCTACGCCCAGAAGCGGGAAGACGATGAAGCGGATGATTGGAGGTCGTCGAAGAAGCCCAAGCTCAAGAGCAGAGAGAGCAGAGAGCAATGGCAAAGCGAAGGCCATCAGCAAGAAGCTGGAACAGCTGCAGGAGAGAACACCTGGAAAAGCTGGAACAGCTCAAGAGCTGCGTCACCAGGAGCTGCAACAGCAGGAGCTGCAACAGCAGGGGCACAGCAGTGGCAGCAGAAGCTTACGCAGCAGCAGCAGCAGGACGGGCTAACCACCGTTATCACCACGATGCTCAATTTCGTGACCAACGCTGCTCCAAACCTTATGGCACAGAACATGGACGAGAAGATGGATCAGATTCTGGACCTCCTGCGGGCACAGGGACAGGCGCTCCAGGACCTGCAGAAGAAAGTCGAGGAGCTCGACCAGAAAGTGGAGGAGCTCAAGCAGCAGGACAAGCATCAGGACCAGTGAGCTCAGCAGAAGGACAAGTGACCTCGCATGGGCGTCTGGTAGGCGATGTCGGAGGCGTGCAGCCTGGCTCGCGTGCTGGCTCTTTCGCCGCGCTGACGCGGTGCGCCCGTGCAACGGGCAAACGAACGAGTAAGATATGCATGGGGTCCTGCATTTAGTAGGACTGAAAAAGATTGAGTGTGTTGAAGATTGGGATCTCCTCTTGAGGCCCTGAAGGGGCGCGGAATGTCTGGCAATCTCTCTTGAGGCCCTTTGGGGAAGATAGCTCAGATCCCAGGGAGCTATAACATACGATGTTAGGGGCCCCACGGAGTTCTAACATATTATGTTAGAGCTCCCACGGAGCTCTAACATACGATGTTCGAGCTCCATTTGAGCTCTACCATAATCTAACATGCTATGTTAGAGCTCCACTGGAGCTCTAACATGCGATGTTAGTTCTCCCAGGGGGCTTTAACATAATCGAACGTACTATGTTAGAGCTCCGTTGGAGCCCGAACATGCCATGTCAGAGCTCCCTGGGAGGTCTAGCATGCAAGGTTAGAGGTGTCAGGAAGTTCCCTGGAGACTCTTACATCTCATGTTTCAGCCCCCAGGGAGCTATAACGTGACAAGTTAGAGGCCCCACGGAGTTCTAACATGCGATGTTAGAACTCCCAAGGAGCTCTAACAGACTCTAACTTGCTATGGTCGAGCTCCCTGGGGGCTCTAACATGCCCGCCGCCGCCGCCGCCGCCGCCGCCCCTTAATCGTGTCACAATCGATTGCGCAACGGTTAAGGTCGCCCCCTTCTCGCCAGGGTGGGGCTTTAACCGTTGCGCAATCGATTGTGAAATGGTTAAGGCCGCCCCCTGGCGAGGGGGGGGGGGGGGGTCTTAACCGTTGCGCGATCGATCGAATCTTGGTTAAGACCCCCCTCTCGCAATAGGGGTCTTAACCGTTCCGCGCTCGGGCGCGGAGCGGTTAAGACCCTTACTTCGCTGGTCAAGGCCCCCCCCCCGGCCCAGGGGGGGGGGGGGGGCTTAACCACGAAATATGGGTCTTAACCGGGATTCGCTCGATCGCACAACGGTTAAGACCCCCTCCTCTCGCCATGGGGGTAGCCTTAACCGTTGCGCAATCGATTGCGACGCGGTTCAGGGCGGCGGCGGCGGCGGCGGCGGCGGCGGGCGCTTAACCGTTTCACAATCGACCGCGCAACGGTTAAGACCCCCCCTGGCGAGAGGGGGGGGGGGGCTTAACCGTTGCGCAGTCGATTGCGAAACGGTTGAAGGGGCGGCGGCGGCGGCGGCGCGGCGGCGGAGCGCTTAACCGTTTGACAATCGATTGCGCAACGGTTAAGCCCCCCCCCCACCCTGGCGAGAGAGGGGTCTTAACCGTTGCGCAATCGATAGTGAAACGGTTAAGCGGTTGCGGGGCGGCGGCGGCGGCGGCGGCGCTTAACCGTTCCACAATCGATCGCGCAACGGTTAAGCCCCCCCCCCCCCCCCCTGGCGAGAGGGGGGGGGGGGGGCTTGACCGTTGCGCAATCGATTGTGAAAACGGTTAAGCGACAGCGGCGGCGGCGGGTATTTTAGAGCTCCCAGGGGCCTCTAACATGGCATGTTAGAACTCCCTGCCATGCATCGCCACGTTCTTCCCCCACCCCCTCCCCCGAAAAAAACATAACTCCACAACATACAAATTAATTGGCTATAGCATTTCATGTAAGAGCTCCGCCGAGGGAGCTCGAACATGGCATGTTAGAGCTCCAGGGAGCTGTAACATGACATGTTAGAGCTCCAACGGAGCTCTGTCATATCATGTTAGATTATGTTAGAGTTCCCTGGGAGCTCTAACATCGTATGTTAGAGCTCCAATGGAGCTCTAACATAGCATGTTAGATTATGTGAGAGTTCCCTGGGAGCTCTAACATCGCATGTTAGAGCTCCAAGGGAGCTCTAACATAGCATGTTAGATTATGTTAGAGTTCCCTGGGAGCTCTAAGATCGCATGTGAGAGCTCCGAGGGAGCTCTAACATGTCATGTTAGAGCTCCCTGGGAGCTCTAACATCGCATGTTAGAGCCCCGTGGAGGCTCGAACATGTCAGGACAGATGCCATATAAAGAAACCAAGCTACCATGATAGGCCAATCTACCATAATAAACCAAGCTACCATAAGACACCAAACTACCATGATAAGCCAAGCTGCCCTAAGAAATCCAGCTACCATAAGAAACCAAACTACCATAATAAACCAAGCGACCATACGAAGAAGGATGGCCGAGTGACCGCACGCGGGCCGCTGCCTGCGGCAGTAGCTTCTCACACGGGTATCGTTGTCGTATAAGTCTTCTCACAGCGGCGTGCCGCCGCATTCCCTTGTCGCAGTCCCCATCAGGCTTCTCGCAGCAGCCTCGCGCAATTCTGCTGAGGCATTCCTGTGCTGGCCCATCCTTGGGTCACCCAGTAGGCTCTTCCAATGCTCATCCTGACCCTGGCCTGAAGTATCCACAACCGCTCTGGGGTCTTCCAGTTTCCTGGCCCGCGCCATCTGATTGTACGTAGTCTTGCTTGGCTCGAGAAGTTGTTGGCGAGTTTGCTCTATCGAGGGCCTGCCGCCTTTCTTTCCGATGGCCCCGAAGGTCTTGAACCTCCGTGGCAAGAGCGAAATCGCAGTATACCGCGCTCACGGCCATGCATCGATCTCCCCTCAGGCGTTGACGAAGAGGATATCGGTTGGGAGCGGCGCCAACTTGGTTACCACGGCGGCCATGCCTCAACCGCTGGCCATAGCACTCATTACGGAGCTCAACGAGAAGCGTGTCTTCATATTGCCAGGAGTGTGTACTTTCTCAGTGACGAGCTCGCCAGCACGGGACGGATACATGATGAAAGTCGGCGGTGCGTGGAGGGCGGTGAAGCCTTCCTCCTCCTCCTCCTCCTTCTCCTCCTCCTCCTCCCCCCCACCTTCTAGTCCTAATTCGGAAGTCCCTGGAGCCCACCCGCCTCTGATCCCCGACCACGCCCCAGGGAGCAAGGCCGCCCCGCGAGGGCGGGGAGGGCCGCGCCCTATTCATGTTTCACCGTGGTCGAAGACAGGGCCCCGCCCCCATGCTTCACCGTGGTCGAAGACAGGGCCCCACCCCTGTGCCCCCGCCTTTCAAGGGGGAAGCCTTCGTTCTCGAGGTCGGGGACAGGGCAACGGTGGGTGCGACGCGCCGCCGTGTTCGGACATGTTTCCTCATGTGCGCTTAAAAGGAGGGGGGTGGGGGGCCGCCGAAATTCCTTCCGTCAGAAATTGCGAGGCGAGTGGGGGGGGGGGGGGGGGGGGGGGGGGGGGGGGGGGGGGGGGTGGGGGGGGGGGGGCAGACGGAGGAGAAGGAGGGGGGCGAGGGCGAGGTCGAGGGCGAGGAGAAGAGCATGAGCAACAGGGTGAGGAGGAGGAGGGATGACGAGGAGGAGGAAGGAAAGAGGAGGAAGGGGGGAGGAAGGGAGGAGGAAGGGCGGAGGAAGGGAGGAGGAAGGGAGGAGGAAGGGAGGAGGAGAGGAGGCGCCCAGGGATGCTCACTTATGGCGATGATGGTGTTTGGTGGTGGTGGTGGTGATGCTGATGCCGAAGACGATGACATGTCTTGTTTTCGAGCTAGCCCGCGAATGCCCCCGAAGCGGGTGCTAACAGTGAGACAACAACAGGGGGGGATGCCCACCGAGTCAGTGGCAGCCTCGCCCAGGTCTCGTCGATGGCAGCCTTCAACCTTCGACCTCGTCATCTCCCCAGCTCTCGTCG
>CAUYUJ010018703.1:84727-92227 GCA_963575745.1 Prorocentrum cordatum
TCCTCCTCCTCCACAATTACACAATATGAAAATACTCTCCCACTTTCCCTGATGGCGTCCCGAAGACATCCGACACCCCCCCGCGTTTCTTTTTCTCAAAAACACACATATATAGATGTTATTCTGTTAAGCAAACACATAGATTTGTGTTGTTTTTTGTTTTATTATTATTTTTATTATTATTATTATTATTATTATTATTATTATATATATATATATTGAAAAACTATATATATATATATATACATACAACTCTTTCAAAATGCCGCTCTCGCCGAGGCGCCGGCCTCATTTTCGGGCCCCGCTCGTTCCGAATCGTGCTCCCGCTGCAGCGCTGGCCTCATTTCCGTGCTTCCGCTCGTTCCGAATCGTGCTCCCGCTGCAGCGCTGGCCTCATTTCCGCGCTTCCGCCCGTTTCGACTCGTGCTCCCGCTGCAGCGCTGGCGTCATTTCCAGTGCCATGCCACAGCACACGCGCACACGCACGCACACACGCACACCACCACCACCACCAGCACCACCACCACCACCACCAGCGCCAGCACCAGCACCACCACCACCACCACCACCACCACCACCACCACCACCACCACAACCACGCACGCACGCACGCACGCACGCACGCGCACCACCACCCACTAGTCCGCGGATAGAATCTGCATTAATCTTCGCATTGCTTCGAGGGAATGGGCGACTTCCGACATCCCTGAGTTCGTCTAGAGTTGGTTGCGGCCATTTTCGCTCTGCTTCCTATCCGCCCTCTGGACGTTCCATCGGCTACAACGGCCCCTCTTCTTCCATTGTCCTCCCCCATTGCCGCCGCGGCTCCGGCCCGACCTGCAACAGGCGCGCGAGGTGGAACGGCCAGCCCGCAGCTGAAGAAGCCCGACTGAGCGCGATGAACGGCGCCGCGGCGCAGCCGTTCAAGGACTTCTGGGCCGACAAGGTTTTCCCCCTCATCGAGACTGACTTCAAACGGCTTCTCAAGACCATGCCGAAGCGCGTCGCCGAGAGGGCCGCGCAGGCGAAGAGGGAGAAGCCAGACAAGTCGCAGGAGGACCAGTCGAGGAAGACCTCGAAGAAGGACAGCAAGGAGAGGACTCCATTGCAGGAGAAGCTCGCCAAGACCATCGAAGAGTGCAACGAGAAGGGCGAGCGCAGGAATGCCTATCTGAACCTGGCGTATACGGCGCCCATCGACAACAGTTTCCTGGAGGAGAATATCACGGTGGGCAAGGTGGAGAACGCGGCTGCGGACATGTTCATGCGGAACGTGCCGACGGACGACGCGGCTGAAACAGCGAACGACTGTCGCGAGGGCGCTGGCGACGTCGAGTGCACATCCCAGGGTAAACCACAGCGGCGCATCGTGGAGACGCTAAGCCAGGTCGAGGGTGGCAGGCGTTGGAACATCCCGAAGCAGGTTGAGAAAGGGTTCGAGATCCCCATCATGATCACCAACGTGAACCAGACCGATGTGCCCGAGATCGGCAAATTCAAGCGTTTGGGCAGTGACGTCGTGGTCAACGCTGTCTGGCTGGCCTACTACTGGGCGAAAGAGGAGGGCAACAGGCAGGCCGTATAAGCGGTGGAGGAGTTGATTCTGGATTGGCCCTTCGATTTCGCGCAGATCCCGGGGCGCGCGGCTGAGGAGGTCGAGGAGAACAAGTTCAAGTGGTCTGTCAACCAGAGATCGCGCGCCGAGCGCCTGCGCGATTTCCTCGGGCTCGAGAACGGGAACCTCCTGCGCATCGTGGCACGTGCGGCGGAAATCGTGAAGAGCGGCGGGCCAGCTGGCGGGGGCCCCTCGGCAGAGAAGGTGCAGGCGTGGTTGGAGAAAAGCATGGAGTGGGGACTTATGCACTGCCCCAGCCTGAGGACCGTCAAGACGCACATGGTCAACTGGCTCGCTCTCGAAAAGTGCCCGGGGGCATTGCTGCTTTTGGATGCCGCCGTGAACCGTTGGGGGCGAGACAATCTGCTGGACAGGCCCACGCAGCTTGGGATGATCATCGCGAAGACGGGCGCTACCTCGCTGGGGTGCGTCTTGGAAAGCTCGTACACGCGGATGTGGCGGAAGAGCGTGAAGGACCCGTGCAGCGTTTCCACCATCGGCCAGGCAGTGGGGGAGATCTTGTGGGCGAAGAATTACGCGGCGAACTTTCTGAAACAGTGCCCAGACTTGTTCGAGGGGAGCACCGGCTGCAACAGCGCTGGAACAACAGACACAAAGGAGAACGCCGCCGAGAGAAAAGTCATGGTCATGGCGAGGCAATGCCTCGACTCGCCGCTCAAGTTCTTCGAGAAGACTGAGGGGCCTGACAAGGGCCCGACCTGGGTGCAGTCACTGCCGACCGAGGCGCTGCGCCTGGCGATGAAACACTTCCTGCAAATAGGCTAGGATTTCTACAAGCAGGAGATCTCTGGCGCCCTCGCCCAGCCGTGCGCCGAGCGTTACAACGTGGACAAGTTCCACCGGGGCGTGCGAGTGAGCAGGAGGTTCTTCGAGAAGTTCCGAATCGCGCACGACTCCCTCGTGGGAAGCCCCCAGGAACCGTCAGAGCAAAAGCCTGGGGACAGCGACGCGGTCGGTGCATCAACAGCGGGCGGTGCCGGAACAGCGGAGGCGGCCTCCGAGGACAAGGGGAAGACCGACGTCTCCCCGAGCGACGTGAATATTTTCAGGGCGCCGTGCGAGCAGCAGTGCTCTAGCCAGCTGGATGCGCGGGTCGTCATGATCACGGCGGAGGGCAGCGCCACGGATATCAACGCTTCGGTTACTAAGACACGCCTATACCAGAACCTCACAGAGAATGTATCAGTGATGGGCTTCTACGATGTCAAGAATGCGAAGTTGTGCTGCGTCTTCGAGGGGCAAGGCCTCGCGCGCCGTGAGCCCGCGCTGGGCGAGGAGGATTTCACACGCTACCTGAAGTCCCTGGACCCGCTGATGGTCGGTGGACGGGACGTGCTGTGGGTGCTGACGGGCCGCTCGCAGTCGAACCCCCCGAAGATCCTGAAGATCCTCGCCGCAAACAAGTTCCGCACGGTCACATGCCACGTCGCCTACAACACGATGCAGATGCAGCAGTACGGCCACTTCCAGAGGCAGCGAGGCCTGGCGAACTCGCGCTCGCACGAGGTCATGCTGCTCTGCTACAAGGGCAGGAAGCCGAAGCAAATGGCCAAGATCAGGCAGTTCGTGGACGCGGGCAGCTCCCTCTTCAACGAAGTGGTGAGGAACGTGCCTGTCCTGCCGCAGAAGAGCCACGCCCTCGTGCCCAAGCAGGTTCGGGAGATCAGCTTGGCCAGCATGGTCGGCCAGTGCGTCGCCGAGGTGGAGGCCGAGGAGCGAGAGAAGCTGGGGTACTGCCAGCCTCTCCAGGAGGACGAGGGCGCTGATTGTGGCGCCGAGGCGCGCGACGAAGCTGCAACAGCCGTCCGCCCCGAGAAGGCCCTCGTGACTGCGGCCGTGAAGAAGCGGAAGCTCTACCGCCAGCTCACGGGAATGGAAGTGCCGTGGTTCCCGCACGACAACGACGTCGAGCTCCTCAAGGAGCTCTGCCACGAGGCGGGGAAGCCCAGGTGGGTGTACTTCGGCACGCCTGCGGGCGGCGCAGGCATGCACGGCTGCGTCGAGAGCGGGCGCAGTGCGTTGGCCTTGACTTTCGACGACCACCACGCGAAGGGGCTCAAACCGTTTCTCGTGGAGCGTGCCGTCGAGGCCATGCTCGGGGGCAACGCCATGGTGTTCGTGAACGAGGACCTGCTTGCGCGCTCCGCGCAGTTGCGCCTGACAAAGGAGGGCCCGAAGTAGGGCCAGAATGATGGTAAGAAGGACGACGACAAGAAGGAGGGCAAGAAGGATGACAAGAAGAAGGGCAATAAGGATGATAAGAAAAATGACAAGAAGGATGACAAGAAGAAGGGTGAGAAGGGTAAGAAGCGCGGCGCCGACGCGTCGTCGACCTCAGACTCCTCGTCCTCAGACTCCTCGGCCTCGAAGAAGAAGAAGAAGCCGAAGACGGAGAAGGATTGAGCGCGGGCTGCAACAGAGCCCGACAGCTCCGACGCAGGAGCCAGCCCGCGCGCCCCTGTTCCCGTGGAGCTGGCATTTGTTTGATTTTGGACTGCAACAGGCGCGCGCTGGCGGCGTCGCCCCCGTTCTCGCAATGGGACGCGCGCCACATTCTGGCTTGTGCAGTGCACGGCACCTTGCGTGCATATAGAAACATAGTCCTCCGTCATCCCTTCGTCGCCATCCGTCGCACTTGGCCCGCGGCGCGGGCAAGGCGCAGAGTCAGGATGCTTACTTTTCCACAGGGTACCCTTGCATCCTACGCTTTCCGTTCCGAAGTTGGGGAGCTGGATAAACAACAGATGCCATGCCGCCAAGGCCCTTGCACCCTTGCGGCGCCCTGCAGGGGCGGGCCAGGATGGGGGCGCAGCAGGGCGGGGAAGACGCGGGAAGCAACGCTCCGAGGAGCGGCCGCAGGGGGAGGAGGAGGAGGGGGGCGGAGGAGGGGCCCGCAGGCGTCTCGGCTCACTGAAACTTAGCGGGCCCGCAGGGGCGACGCTGCCGTCAGCGGGCCTCCGCGGCGATGGCTGCCTCGGGCGGCAGCGGTCGCGACAGGAACAAGGTTCTCTACTATAAGTGGGGCTGTTACCTGCAGGGTGACGGGTCGATCAGCGACGAGATCAAGAAGCTGAGGGGGACCTGCAGCAATTGCACGGCCATGGCGGCAAAAGGGGCCCCGACCGCAAAAGTGTCGCTGGAGATGGCAACGAAGAACAAATGTGAGTTGACGTGGCCAAAGCCAGTTTCGCATGACACCTGCGCGCGGCTCATCAAGATTGCGCTGGGCGCCAACTGGAAAGACTATGTGAGCAAGCCTGCGGGGGCGCCAGGGTGCGCGACATGGGCTGGAACAGCTAACGCTGCAGAAGATGAGCCAGCTGTCGCCGAGGGCCAGGGTGTCGCAGGAGAAACCTTAGAGGAGGCGCTGGGGGAGGTGCTCTTTCCCGCCGCGGACGGAGTCCCGGAGCCTACGCCGCCGGCAGCTGCTCGTCGCGGGTCTGCTGGTCCGAGAGCGGTGTCCCACGAGGGTCGTCTGAATCTACTTGCACTGAAGCTCGACGCGGTCGGGCACGCGCGCCAAAACAAACAGAATGGCAAGTGCGAGGACCTGCCGCTCGAGTGCGACGTGGAGTGGGAAGGAGGGGAGCTCGGTCAGGGCTCTTTCGGCAAGGTCTACTTGGGCATGCGACGGGGCGACGAGACTGGCCTTGCGATCTAGATGCTGCGGGGCGACCCCAGCGATGCGCAGCAGGGGTTCAATGCGGATGCCGTCGGAGGGGCTCTGGGTGAGGTCGCGCGCCACGGCGCTCTGGGCACGCACCCGCGTCTCGTTCGCTTACTCGACGTGGGCCTTTTCAGGAGGTTGTGCCCAGGAGCTGCAACAGCCCCGAAAGCACGCCGAGAACTGCAACAGTCAGTGCCAATGATAAATTGGAAATGGGCGGAGCACATCGGCCTCGTGCACGAGTTGTTCGAGATCGACGTCCGCCAATTCCTCAAGAAGTCCTCCTTCGCGCAGACAGGGGTGCGCCACGTCCTGAACAGCGTTCTCGAAGGGCTCCAGTACATGCACGACAGGGGCCTCATTCACTGCGACATCAAGCCCGCAGACATCCGGATGCGAGGATCGCCGCAGACGCGCGGCTGCTTCGAGAAGCAGGCACTTGTATCACGCGAGCTTGGCGAATGGGATCCCGTCGCGCCGTGCCCAAAGAGCAAGCTGCAGTTCGACTGGCAGATCCCGAGTTCCTTCGAGGCGCTCGTCGTCGACGTCGTCGTCGCCGTCGTTGTCGCCGTCGTCGTCGTCGCCGTCGTCGTCGTCGTCCTCCTCCTCCTCGTCCTCCTCGTCCTCGTCGTCCTCGTCGTCCTCGCCGTCTTCGTCGTCCTCGTCGTCCTCGTCGTCGTCCTCCTCGTCCTCGTCGTCGTCGTCCTCGTCGTCCTCGTCATCCTCGTCATCCTCGTCGTCCTCGTCGTCGTCCTCCTCGTCCTCGTCGTCGCCGTCCTCGTCGTCGTCGTCATCCTCGTCATCCCCGTCGTCCTCGTCGTCGTCGTCATCCTCGTCATCCTCGTCGTTCCTTCGAGTGCCAGATCCCGAGTTGTCAGGGCTCACATGGAGCTCTAACATAGTATGTTAGAGCTCACTGGGAGCTCTAACATAGCATGTTAGAGCTCACTGGGATCTCTAACATGGCACGTGATACCACGTTAGAGCTCCCAGAGAGCTTTAACATAGCATGTTAGAGCTCCCAGGGAGCTCCAACATGCCATGTTAGAGCTCCCTGGGAGCTCTAACCTAGGATGTCAGATTTCCCCAGGGAGCTCTAACATAGCATGTGAGAGCTCCGATGGAGCTCTAACATCGCGTGTTAGAGCTCCCATGGGGCTCTAAAGTAGCATGTTAGAGCTCCGACGACGCCCTCATATACGAGGTCAGAGCTCAGCTTATCTCACTAGCCTTCATGTTAGGTCTCACACCGAGTTCTAACAGGGGAGGTTCCACCTTTCCCCCGAGATGTCGTCGTCGTGCCCTCTATCCCGCCCTTCCCTCCAGGGGGAGCTCAGTCGCCGTCGCTCCCCTCTCCTCCATCCGCCCCTCTCCGCAGGTGGTGCTCGGCGACCTCGGCTGCGCGGAGATGGCGGATCCCCGCGGCAGGTTGAAGAAGAAACTGCGCTACAGCCCGACCTGCGATGACCTCGGAGTGCGCGCGCCCGCTTGCAGAGCGGTAGACGTTTTCTTGGGGAACCAGCGCTACTCAGAGGACCTGGACACGTGGTCCATCGGGTGCCTGATGGCGGAGTTGTACACGCGCAAGGCGTTGTTCCAACCGGGGCCTTGCGGCGCGCTCGGGCACCCAGGGGTGCACCCGAAAGACTTCGTGGTTTTCTCCAGGGAGGTCTTGGGGATCCCAGGCAAGGAGCCAGGGTCGGGGGACCTCTGCGATCACGAGGGCCAGGAACCCGCCCTGTGGCTGGACAGCCTGCCTTTCTTTAAGAAGTGGTTCAAGCGGTCGGGCGAGGATTGGCTAAAGGCTGAAACAGCGAAGGCACTCGACGGCCGAGGGCGCTGGCCCGTTGCCGAACTTGCAGGCTGCCCCCCAGACTTGTTGAAGGCCGCCGAGAGCTGCCTGCTTTGGCACCCTGGCGCCAGAGCGACAATCAGCCGTCTAAGGGCGCGTCGCTTCCTGCAGCCGGCTGGCGCCCAGCTCGACGTGCGCATCTCCATGGCGCAGGGAAAAAACGGCACGGGCACGATGGCGGAGGCGGAGCTGGACCCAGACTTGCTCCGCTTCTTGCAGAGAGACCCGCGCCGGCAGAACTTGGCCAAGGAGCGCCTGGACACGGGGGCAACCGTCTCCACATGCGTCCGAGGCGACGAGGCGGCAAAGGGCTCGAAAACAGAGGTCGCAGGCATCGTGGACGAC
>CAUYUJ010018703.1:97227-112227 GCA_963575745.1 Prorocentrum cordatum
CGCAGACCCTCCACGCCGCCGCCGCCGCCGACGTCGATGTCGACGTCGCCGGCGATGTCGTCGTTGTCCTCGTATCGTTGTCGACGGCGCCGTGGTCGTCGTGGTCGTCGTCGGCGGCGTCGCCGTTGCCGTCGCCGCCGCATGCGTCGTCGTGATCGGCTGTTGGGCGTCGGCTATCGTCGCCGTTGCCGTCGCGGTCTTGGCCTTGGTCTTGGTTCGTCGTGGTCGTGGTGGTCTTGGTGGTGGTCGTCTTCGTCGTCGTTGTGGTGGCGGTCGTCGTTGCTGTCGTCCTGACGAGTGCAGAGCAGCGTCGCCACGGAGAGAAGGGTGTCCTCAGGGAACATGGGTCCCAACGCCATCCCCGTCGTCATCGTCATCGTCGTCGTCGTGTCGTCCTCGACATCTTTTGATTTTGTTTGGGGCAAACCGTAGTACTCCTGGGGCGGTTTCGTGGCCACGGCTGGATCCGCCTTGAAATACAGTCCAGAGCGCGCCCCAGAAGAGGTCGATTGGTTTCGTCGTCGGCGTCGGCGTCGGTGTCGCTGTCCGGCTCGCTCTCAGCGAGCGCTCGGCAAACCGTCTTGTCTCGGCGCGGACGAGGTCCCCGAAGATTTTGGGCGTGGTGATCTTTTTTGATGCGCCCCCCCTCCCCCCCAGAACTCTCTCGGACCCTGTCCTGGTGGCCAGTTCTTCGCTTCGTGTTCTTTGCAGTCGGGGGGGAACACGAGGGAGAACCTCCGACTGGATTTTCTCGTCGGGGGACTGGCGGGGGGCCCGCGGGGACGCGGAGGTCCCTGTTGGCTTGCAGAGGTTTCTCCTGCTTGTAAATATTTTACGAATAAGATGTTCGTGTTTGTCTGCGTGTGCACACAGATGTACACTACAGTGCCGTTCTTAGTACATGCTCTGCGTGCGAATCATGTATAAAAAATGCAGGGATTTAGTATTACAAACAACGATGAGTTCATGCATACTTTTATTCATACATTCATCATGTATTTCAAATTAAATCTTTTTTCCAACATACTACGTATTAAAAACTACCCTGTAAACAATAGATCTTGTAGTGGCCTCCGGCCAGTGCCGCCGATCCGGGGCGCTCCTGATGCTATTGTTGTTGGAATGGACGATGACGACGACAACGGACGACGGTCGACGAGCGAGATAATTACGACGACGACGACGACCGACGAAGGAGTCAATGACGACGAACCGACGACGACGACGACGACGACGACGACGACGACGACGACGACGACGACGACGACGACGACGACGACGACGACTGACGGCGAACGGCTACCGACGGCCGACGACCGACGACTGGTGACGGCGACGGGTGGAAGGTTTTTCGTTCATCGCTTTCGCTTCCGAGCAATACCAAGTCAGGCCGTGCACCTCTGGCCTGGCAGCACGCGATTGAGCGCCTCTTGGGGCTTCTTGGTTCTTGGGGCTTCTTGGGGGCCTTTGGGGCCTCTTGGGGGCCTCTCGGGGTCCTCTTGGGGGCCTCTTGGGGACCTCTTGGGAGCCTCTGGGGTCCCCTTGGGGGTGCCTCGGGGGCATCTTGGGGGCTCTTGGGGTCATCTTGGGGTGGAGGACTAGAAGGGTTCGTGCGGGTTCACCCTCTTGAGGCCATCTTGGGGGCCTCTCGGGGTCGTCTTGGGGGGCCTCCAGGGCTATATAGGGGCCCTCTTGGACCGTCTTGGCTCTTCTTGGGGGCCTCTTGGGCTGTCTTGGGGCGATCTTGGGGGCCTCTTGGACCGTCTTCGGCGCTTCTAAGACGGAAAAAGGCGATAATGTTAAAATGCTTCAAAACCTATTAGCAACTTTATTATTGTACCCTCTTGGGGCCCATTTGGGGGTCCTCTTGGGATCTCCTTGAGGCGTCTTGGAGGCCTCTTGGGCCGTCTTCAGGCCATCTTGGGCGTCCAGGAGCGCTCTGGGGCCGTTTCGGGCGCCTCCTGGACCGTCTTGGTGGCCTCCTGGGCCCCTTTTGGCACGTCTTGGGACGGTTTGGGATTCCCCGGGGGGGGGGAAGAAAGCGTGGACCCGATGAACCCCCCCCCCCTCCCCTCCCTACCCCGGCAGAGCCCCCCCGGCCCCCCCCCAGCAGAGCTGAAGCTCAGGTTGTAGCTTCCTTAAGCTCACACGCCGGATCGGCGGATATATACGCACTCATACAGTAACACACATGAGTTCTTCAGCATAGTAATGAATGCACCAGTGCTTATGTTTTCATCGGTGATGTCTGGGTCTGTTCTGGTTTTGCAACCATAGGTCGAAAGCGAGGGCGACGGTAAGGCCCCCATGGCCACGAACTCTCAGCATCGTTCAAGAAAGAGGACGGCGACAAGAGCGGTGACACCTTCAGGTCGCCAGAGGGTTGCCACAGCGCTCTATAGCGACGACAGCGACGCCGAGAGAGGCTGGGGGAAGACGGGAGGAGGTGATGAGGAAAAGGGCTGGGGAATGCCACAGGTGTCCCTGACTCCAGGTGTCCCCAAATTCTCGTGCCATCTGCAGCAGTGGTCGACCGAAACGGTGTTTGGGCGATTTCGTGGGCCGTTTTCGTTTCGATTTCGTTTTGCAGCGATGGCGGATTGAAGACAAAACGAGCGAAAAAGAAAACAACACGAAAACAAACAACATTATTTAGGGCGATTCCTGATCTGGACCCCCTGGGGCTCCTCCTGGGCCTCTGAGGAGTGATCTGCAGGCCATCTGGGTCGTTTGTGGACAGCTTGGGCCAGGGACTCCTCCTCGTCCTCCTCGTCGTCCTCCTCCTCCCCGTCCTCCTCCTCCTCGTCCTCCTCCTCGTCCTCCTTCTCGTCCTCCTCCTCGTCCTTCTTCACCACTGGTAGCACCCGAAACGACATCTGCTGCGAGCAGTTGGTTTCGGCTCCGCTGCCATAGCAGAGAGGCCCGCCGATTGCGATGCCGACGCCGATGCTCTCGTTCCCGCATTTGGGGGCCACTCCCTGCAGGTCCCTCGCCGCCACGGTCCGACATGCCTCTGCATTCCTGGTCAGCGCGAGCGGCAGCGGCATGGGTGGGTTTTTTGTTTTTTGCCCTGTCCTGATCTTCCAGCCGCTTTCATTGCTACACGGCCGCCTCCAGCACTGGGAGGAGTCGCCGGCAAACAAAAACAGATGCATGTGGCGGATTCGCGACCTCTCCTCCTTGTCTATCCCTTCCTCTCGCCCGCCACAAGTTTGGACAACTGGCAGGCACATCAGTGACGTCTGACTTCGAGGTCGGAAACTGGAACACCTGCATCACCAGTGGCGGGCTGTTCTCCGATCCCAGGACCTTTTGGAGGGTCGGGGATGACGTCGGGGTGGTGTGTGGTAATTCTAGTTTCCCGCTCCCCAGGGAAACAAGGAAAAATGGATACACCAGGACCCCGTCTGAACCAGGATGTGTGTTGTGATTCTAGTTTCCCGTTCCCCAGGGAAGCAAGGAAAAATGGATACACCAGGACCCCGTCTGCACCAGGACCCGCTGTCCCGTGCAAGTTTCAGTGCGGGGCTGGAAGCAGTGTCGGTGTATAGAGTTTCGGCGACGCGGTGCCGTCGGTCCGCCCCCATATCGGCTATACGTAGCAGTGACCCTTCGCCGGAGTGATCTCCGGTGCGCGGGCCTTTCGCGGGGGGGGAGCGCGGGGTGGCGCAAAAACCCGGGGCAGGATTGCCGCCGCTGTTGCGGCGCTTCCTGCGACCTGTAAGCCGCGTGCCAAGGGTCACCTTTGCCCGGGGGCCGACTGGAGGACTGCGTCCCTGGCGCGTCGCACGTAGGATGGCGATGAGGAAATGCCCCGGGGTGGTCTGCCACGCAGCAGCGCCATGGGCGACGATCAACAAACTAGGTTCCGGGTCTGCTCGAGCGCGTCGTCATCTTCACCGTCGTCGTCGTCGTCGTCGTCGTCGTCGTCGCCGCCGCCGCCGCCGCCGCCGCCGCCGCCGCTGTCGTCGTCATCGTCGTCGTCGTTTTGGGCGTCGTTTTTGTCGTCGTTTTTGTCGTCGTCGTCGTTGTCCCGTCGTCGTCGTCGTCGTCGCTGTCCCGTCGTCGTCGTCGTCGTCGTCGTCGTCGTCGTCGTCGTCGTTGTTTTTGTCGTCGTTTTTGTCGTCGTCGTTTTGTCGTCGTCGGCGTCGTCGTCTTGGGCATTGAGGTTTCTCACCGTCCTGTCCACAACCGTTCCCAGGAGCTAAAAGATCTTCTTTTGCTTGCACCCCCCGGGGGTATCAAGGGTGCCATCGCTTCGGTCGGTTCCGCTACGTCTCAGTTGGTTGCGCTCGGTCGGTTCGGTCGGTCGGTCGTTGTGTCGTTTTTGCGTCGTTCCGTCCGTCCTCGCTGCTCACGGCCCGTCGGCTTTAGTCGGTTTCGGTTTCGCTGCCAGTTCGGTCGGTTTTCGGTTGTGCTGTCGCCGTGGATGCTTTTTTCTTATCGTCATCCTACGTTGTGCGAGCGTCCGCCGGGTCGGACGGAAGGTGGGGCTTGGGAGTGAGGAGGAGGAGGCGGGAGGAGGAGCGAGGAGGAGGAGGAGGAGGAGGAGGAGGAGGAGAAGGAGGAGGATGGGGAGGAGGGAGGAGAAGGAGGGAGGAGGAGGAGAAAGGAGAAGGAGGAGGTGCAGGTTGAGCGGGGATGAAATCTGCTGCGCCCAGCTGGTTTCGGCTCTGCCACCAGGCGCATTTCTCTATGCATGGCCGCTCCGGCGCCGGGAGGGGCCAGGAAAGTCAGACCTCTCCGGCGCGACCGTATTTCCCGTTTGCGTCCGCCCACATTGTTTTTTCAACCGCCATCCTGCATGATCCACAAAAGGCATCTATACACCACCACGTTGCCTGGCCAGGGCGACCCTGGGCCCCAAGATTGTGTATGGATCTTTTTGCATCGGCCAGGAGGGCGTATACACCATGCCATGGCCCAGGATGGCCCTGGCCAGGCAAGACGGCTCGAGCCATGCACCTTGGCCTTTGAAGTTCCGCATGCAGGTGGAAGGGCAGGAATGTAACTTCAAATTCTAGACGTTTCGCGTAACCCCACCAGTTCCTGCCGCCTGACCGCGGCTTCGCGCGCGCCCTCCGCTAGACGCGGCCGCAGCCGGACCGCGACCGCCCGCCGCCGGCGCTTCCGCCTGCGGCTGTAAGAAAATAAAAAAGTAACCCCACCAGCCTGCGGATTTTTACTGCAGGTGCATTGCCTGTTGTAGCTAATTAGCTTCGCCTGCTGGCCCAGACGACGCCTACCGCTCCCTGTCCGCCGCCTCGGAGCCGCCGACCAAAAAAGTAACCCCACCAGCCCATCCAGTAACGATGCCCAGAGGAAGTGTCTCGATCAGGGAAGTGGGCAGCACACGGAGGAAGGGTCCCCCAGTGGAGGCCTCTTGGAGCGTCTTGGGGGCCTCTTGGCGGTCCCGGACGCCTCTTAGAGCGTCTTGGGTGCCTCGGAGAACTTCTTGGGGCCTCTTGGGGGTCTCTTTGGGGGCCTCTCGGAGGCCTCTGGGGCGCCTGTTGGGGCCTCCTGGGCGCCTCTTGGGGCCCTCTTGAAGCGCTCTTGGGAGCCTTGGGAGCGCTCTTGGAGTCCTCTTGGGCCATCTTGGAGTCATCGTGAAGCCTCGGATGGCCATCGGAAGCGAAAAGGGAATAATGCCCCAAACATTGTTTTCCCTAAAGTTTGGGAAGGATTTTGGCCTCTTCGGGGCCTCCTGGGTGAGCTCATTGGCCACTTGGAGCAGTCTTGAAGCAGTCTTGGGGCCTCTTGGAGCATCGTGGGAACCATCTTGAGGCATCTTGAGATATCTTGAGCCATCTTGGAGGTCATCTTGGGCTCTCCCAGGCGCTCTTGGGGTCATCTGAAGCAGTGCCCCCCCCAGGAGGCCCAAATGTGGCCAACACCTGGGTAAAATCAATGATTTTGGCAGTCTCGCCGAGGCCTCTTGGAGCGTCTTGGGTGCCTCTGGGGGGCCTCTTGAGGCCTCTTGGGGGTCTCTTGGGAGCCTCTTGGGGGCATCCTGGGGGCCTCTTGGGGGCTTCTTGGGGCCAAGTGGGGCCATCTTGGGGCCATCTCGGGGCCTCTTGGGCCTCCTGGGCGCCTCTTTGGGCCATCTTGGAGGAGATCGATCACAGGAGGGGGGGGACTCAATTAGCCCCGCCCCCCTCAAGAGGCCAACATGGGGCCCAATTCTTAGTAAAACCAATGAGTTTGGCTTCCTCGCCGAGGCCGTTTTGGACGCTCCAACGCGTCGGGGAACCCCCCGTCGAGGTCCAGGGGAGGGGGTAGGGGGAGAGGTCAAGACTCCCTCTCCGCCCGCAAGCCGTCTCTCTCACTCCCACCCGCCCTCCCAGCACATACGTAGCACCCGAGCCTGGCCCGAGCCGCAGCATATTTAGCAGTCGTCTTTGGATGTGCAGCTACTGGGGTCGAATCCGCCGCCGCCGCCGCCGCCTCCGCCGCCGCCGTCGCCGCCCGCCGCCGCGCCGCCGCGCGCCGCCGCCGCCGCCGCCCCGCCGCCGCCGCGCCGCGCCGCCCGCCGCCGTCCGCTGCCGCCGCCGCGCCAGCCGCCGCCGCCGCCGCCGCCGCCGTCGCCCGCCCGCTGCCGAATCGCCTCCGCCGCAGCCGCTGCCGCCGCAGCCGCTGCCGCCCACCGCTGCCACCGCCGCCGCCGCCGCCACCTCCGCCGCCGCCGCCGCCGCCGCCCCCGCCGCCGCCGCCGCCACCGCCGCCGCCACCGCCGCAGCCGCCGCAGCCGCTGCCCCCGCCGCAGCCGCCGCCGCCGCCAAATGTATTCTGTATCGTTCTTTGACAGGGATGGTAGGGGGGAGGTCGCATCGGGTTCGCTGCGCATGCTCCGAATTTGGAGGCAAAGTGTATTCCGTATTGTTTTGAATATGGGGTGGTGGGGGGGCCGCATTGTCCCTGGTCGGCTCCCAGTCGCCTGGGGGAGGGGGTGTATATTAATAGGGAACAGTGATAAACCCTTCCCCGAAGGGGAAGAAGGAGGGGTAACAGAGGAACCGCTCTAGACCACCTACACTCAAAAAGGCTGGTGGGATTTAGGGATAACTCTTTGTTGCCATGTTTGATCCGACATCTTTAATCTGATAATGTACCAGAGTTCCCTTCCGTTTCATCTGTCTCTTCCCCATTCCCGCCCTACCTTGCGAATTATTCCCCATCCTCCTCAGCCGTTTTTGCGGAGGCTCCTTCTCGGAGAGCGTCTTGGAGACTTCACGAAAGTTGGTAAGGACTTCTTGGGGCCCTCCAGAGGTCTCCTGGGCGCCTGCTAGGAGCCTCTGGGGCCTTCCTCGGGCCGCCCTGCTTCCAACCGCGGTCTCCCTGAGCGACTGGGTCACGCTTTGGAATCTTTCGGGGGGCATCTTGGGGCGTCATGGGGTTATCTTCGGGCCATCCTCGGACCCTGTTGGTCCGTCTTGGAACTTGCTTGAACTGCTCGGGAGCCCTTTCGGGTAGTTTTGCCACGATGTTCGGGCCTCCTGGGCGATCTCGGGCGCCACGAAGAAAACAGAGCATTTCCAAAATCATACGAAAACCATGGGGAATCATGTCTCTTTCATGTCGCAAGCGTCTCTGGTGTCTTCTTTGGATCGTTTTCGGGCGTCTGGTGGGTGTCTGGGGCCTCTTTGGGCCCTCGGGGCGCCGTTCGGCGGCCCTCGTGACCGATTTGGGCCCGCTGTCTTGGCCAAGCAGGAGCTCACAGGAGCGCCAGAAGGCTAGGAGGCCTTTGCAGGGGCGTGCAGGGGGGTCTTGGGGCTTCGGGCTCCCGGGGTCCAGGTTTAGGGTGATGTGGGGTGGGGTTTGGGGGCCCCCCCCCCCCCCCCCCCTCCGGGCTTTTAAGCATACAGGAGGAGGCATACATGTGTACGTATTTATTTGCATCTGCATGTGCAGTTTGAGATATATATATATATATATATATATATATGTGTGTGTGTATACACACGCATCGTATACATACGCATGTACATTTACACATACATACATTCATACATACACACATACACACATGTATACGTACATATGCACATGTCAGCCTGCCCAACCACAGACATACACATACATACACACGTCCATACATACACACATACACACATAAACACATACGCACGTACATACATACATACACAAACACATGCACATGCACATACACATACACATACACATGCACGTGCACATGCACATGCATATACACATAGATACACACATGCATACATTGATGCGTACGTGTGTATATATATATATATGTATAAGCATTGATATACACCCATACACATAGAAACTGACCTGGCACAACTCTGGGCCCGACCGCGGAGCATGTTTCTGGAGCGCCCCAAAAGGCCCAAGACGACCCCAGATGGCCCCAAGACGGCCCCAGAGGTTCCCATGAGGCTTCAGGAGGGCCCGACGAGCGCCCCCAGACGGCCACGATGGGTTCAAGATGACCCAATATTGGCACTGGACGGCCCTTCCGCAAAAAGGACTGAGGAGGATGGGGAAGAATTCGCAGGGTAGAGTGAGAAGAGGGAAGGGGAAGAGGAAACCTGAGAGAACGATGATGAACAACATTGTTATAACGGCGATGGCGGAAAAAGACAACAAGGCGTTATCGTTGAGTTGTCTGTTCTACCTTCCTGCCCTTCCGCCTGCATGCCAAACTTCAAGGGCCAAGGTGCATGGCGCGAAGCGCCAAAGCAGTCTTGTATATACATTTATATAGATATATGCATTTACATGTGTGTTTATATATATATATTATTTATGTACAGATCTAGATGTGTATCTTTATGTGCAGTTGTACGCGTACATCTTAGACATATATACCATTTTTTGTGTATGTTCGTATGTATGCATGTATGTCGGTCTATCTGCCTGTCTGCCTGTCTGCATGAATGCATGCATGTATGTATGTATGCATGCATGCATTGGGCGCTGTATGTATGTATGTATGTATGTATGTATGTATGTGTGTATGTATGTAGACGTGTACTCTGATGGTGCCCGTGCCATCCATCTCTGCCGCCCTGCCCCCGAGCGAGCGCGGAGGCCAGTGGCGGTGCCGGGCCCGAGGGGGCGCCCACGGCCGCCGCTGGCGCGGAGGGCGCGGCGCAGGCGGTGCCGCTGGGCGTCGGCAGAAGTCATCGTCGCCGAAGCCGCCCCACCCCCCAAGCGCAGGATCTTTTGTCCAATCCCCATCCCCATCCCCATCTGTGGGAAAAAACACAAGACTGCGGGGAAAGAAAAAAACACACAAAACACAAACCAAAGAAAAAACACGCACTGTGGGAAACAAAAACACACACGGTGGGAAAAAAAAACACACACACATTGGGAAAAACACGCACACACATGCGGGAATAAAGCACAAACAACAAACAAAAAAACAAACAAAAACACAACAAACACAAACAAACACACGCATTCCCTTCGAGACCCCCACCAAATTACCACCCCAGTTGGGGATACACCCCTCGAACCCCGAAGGGGACGGCCTGTATCCCCATCTAGGGGGGTAAATCGGCCAGTGGGGCCCAGGCCATGCCGCTGGGGATGGGGATCGGATAAACGATACTCATAATCGTCGCCGAAGCCGTCCCACCCCCTACTGCGGCGGCGAGCCGAGGAGGGAAGTGAGAGTGGGCAGGCCTTCTCCGAAGGCGGCGGGGCTTCCAAGAAGCCCTCGGGCCTTTGAGGAGAAACAGTCGGTGGTTTCGGAGGTGCCTGAAACAGAAACCTCGCAGAAGGCCGGAGGCCTTCTGAGTCTTCTCAGAAGGCCCGCCTCCTTTGCCTTCCCCTCTTTGGGCGCTCCTCCGAGTAAATCATCGTCGTCTGAAGCATCCCGCCCCCTGCTGCGACAGGGTGTGGTGGCTCTCCCTGCGTACCCCTCCCTCTGGTGGGGACGGGTGCTGTGCGAAGCCCGCAGGAGGTGGCACCAATCCCCGCGTAGGAGGGGAGGGGAGGGCCATCCAGCGGGGCCCAGGTTTCGACGATGACGACGACGACGACGACTTCGACGACGACGGCGATGACGATGCCGATGACGGCGACGGCGACGGCGACGGCGTCGGCGACGGCGAAGGCCACGGCGACGGCGACGGCGACGGCGCAAGCGACGGCGACGGCGATAACGACGGCTACGGCCACGGCGACGGCGACGGCGACGGCGACGGCGACGGCGATGACAACGGCGACAACAACAACCACGGCGTCGACGACGACAACGACAGCCACGACGACGGTGGCGACGGTGGCGGCGGCGGCGACGACGACGATATTGCTGATGATGATTGTGATGCTGATGACGATGAAGATGGCGATGACGATGACAATGGCGATGACGATGATGATGACGATGCTGATGATGATGACGACGATGATGATGATGCTGATGATGATGATGCTGCTGCTGCTGATGATGATGATGATGATGATGATGATGATGATAGTGATGATGATGAGGATGATGATGATGGTGGTGATGATGATGACGATGATGCTGATGATGATGTTTTGTATTATCATTTTTATTCCCAACCATCCTGTGGTGTTGGGTCCTCGTTTTGAAGAGACGGCGCCCCGCGTTCGACTCCTTTCCTCCTCCCCTCCTCCCTCCCGCTCTTTTCTCTCCTCCCTCCTCTCTGCGTTCCACCCACCCAGTACAGCGTTTCGTGGCCCCATAGGGAGCCCAACTGAAGGTCCCAGTGCTACCGTCCGCCTGCGTCCCGCGCACCCAGTACAGCGTTTCGTGGCCCCCTCCTCCCTCCCCCCCGGGTTTCACCCACCCAGTACAGCGTTTCGTGGCCCCATAGGAAGCCACACCGAAGGTCCCAGTGCTACAGTCCGCATGCGTCCTACACACGCAGTACAGCGTCCCGTGGCCCCATAGGGAGCCCCACCGAAGGTCCCAATGCTACTGTCCGCATGCGTCCCGCACACCCACTACAGCGTCTCGGGGCCCCATAGGGAGCCCCACCGACGGCCCCAGTAGGACCGCCAGCATGCGTCCCGAAAACACAATTGGGCATTTTTGCCTACCCAGTACAGCGATTCGTGGCCCCATAGGGAGCTCCGCCGAAGGTCCCAGTGCCATCGTCCGCATGCGTCCCGAAAGCCAAATTTGGCATTTTCGCCCACCCAGTAAAGCGTTTCGCCCACAGGGACCTCTACCGAAGCCCCCGGTGGGACCGCCCGCATGCGCCCCGAAACCCAATTTGGCATTTTCACCCACGGAGTACGGCGCTTCGTGGCCCCATAGGGAGCTCCACCGAAGACCGCAGTGCCACCGTCCGCATGCGTCTCGAAAACTTCATTTGGCATTTTCGCCCACCCCGCAGTGGGACCGCCCGCATGCGTCCCACAGACCAAATTTGGCATTTCCACCCGCCGGGTGCAATGTTTCGTGGCCCCGTAGGAGGCCCCACCGAAGCCCCAAGTGAGAGCGCCCGCATGCGTCCCACACACCTTATTTGGCATTTTCGCCCACCCAGCATAGCGCTTCGTGCAGTGGGACTGTCCGCATGCGTCCCGAAAACGCAATTTGGTATTCTCTGACACAGTACAGCGTTTCGTGGCCCCATAGGGGGCTCCACCGAAGCCCCCAGTGGGACCGCCCGCGTGCGTTGCACACACCCACTTCTGTTTTTTTTTTCGCCCATCCAGTACAGTGTTTCGAGGCCCCATACGGAGCTCCACCGAACCCCCCACTGGGACCGCCCGCATGCGTCTCACACACTCAGCTTGCCGTTTTCATCCATCCAGTACAGCGCTTCGTGGCCCCACAGGGAGTTCCACCGACGGCCCCAGTGCTACCGCCCGCATGCGTTCCCCCCCACACAGTGCAGCGCTTCGTGGCACCATCGGGAGCTTCAACGAAGAAGATATTCACAATTGCGGTACCCACAACTGCATATGGTTGGGTCCTTCGCCAGGATAATTTTCTCATCCGTCCTGTGGTGTTGGGTCCTCGGTTTGAACGGTCCCACCGTTCCTCCTTCCTCCTTCCTTCCTCCACCTCCTCCCCCTCCTCCCTCCTCCGTGCGTTTTACCCACCCAGTAGAGTGTTTCATGGCCCCATAGGGAACTCCACCGAAGCCCCCAGTACTACCGTCCGGGACGCATGGATTTTGCATTTCCACCCACCCAGGACAGCGCTTCGTGGCCCCATATGGAGCTGCACCAAAGCCCCCAGTGGGACCGTCCGGGACGCATGGATTTGGCATTTTCACCCACCCAATACAGAGTTTCGTGGCCCCATGGGGAGCTCCACCGAAACGTCCAGTGCTACCGTCCGGGATTCATGAATCTGGCATTTTCGCCCACCCACTACAGCGCTTCGTGGCCCCACATGGAGCTCCACCGAAGCCCCCAGTGGGACCGTCCGGGACGCATGAATTTGGCATTTTCACCTGCCCAGTACAGCGCTTCGTGGCCTCATAGGGAGCTCCACCGAAGCCCCCAGTAGGACCGTCCGGGACGCATGGATTTAGCATTTTCACCCACCCAATACAGCGCTTCGTTGCCCCATTGGGAGTTCTACCGCAGCCCCCAGTGCCACCGTCCAGAACGCATGACTTTTGCATTTTCGCCTACCCAGAACAGCGCTTCGTGGCCCCGTAGGGAGCTCCACCGAAGCCCCCAGGGGGACCGTCGAGGACGCATGAATCTGGCATTTCCACCCGACCCGCCCAGTACAGCGTTTCGTGGCCCCATAAGGAGCTCCACCGAAGCCCAAAGTCGGACCGCCCGCGTGCGTCCCCCCCCGACACACAGACACAAACACACACACACACACCCACACACACACACACCCACACGCACGCACGCACGCACGCACGCACTCACGCACGCACACACACACACCCACACACCCACACACCCACACACCCACACACCCACACACCCACACACCCACACACCCACACACCCACACACCCACACACCCACACACCCACACACCCACACACCCACACACCCACACACCCACCCACACACCACACACCCACCACACCCACACACCCACACACCCACACACCCACACACCCACACCCCACACACCCACACACCCACCACCGCCCACACGCCCACACACCCACAACACCACACCCCACACACCCACACACCCACACACCCACCCACACCCCCACACACACACACCCACACACCCAACACCCATTTCCACACACCACACAACCTTACCACCCACACACCCAACACCCACACACCACACACACCCACAACGTACACACAGCCACACCCCCACCACCCCCACACCCACACACCCCACCACCACACACACAACCACCACCCCCACTACCCCCACACCCCCACACACCCCCACCACACGCCACACCCCCACAAACACCCCCCCACATCCCCACAACCCCCACCCCACCACCCCCACCACCCCCACAACCCCACAACCCCACCACACATCCCACACCACACAACTCCCGCACAACCCCTCACACTCCTGCACACCCACAAACACACACACCCACACACACACACACACACCACCACACACCCACACCCCCACACACCCACACAACCTTTACACACCTTACACACCTACACACACCACACCACCACCAGCAACACCCACACCCCACACCCACACCCACACCCACGCACCCACACCCACGCACCCACACCCACGCACCCAAACCCACGCAACCCACATCACGCACCCACACCACCCACCCCACCCCACGCACCCACACCCACACACCCACACCCACGCACCACACCCACGCACCCACACCCACGCACCCACACCCACGCACCCACACCCACGCACCCCACACCCACACCCACGCACCCACACGCACCCACACCCACGCACCCACACCCACGCACCACACCCACGCACAACACCCACGCACCACACCCACGCACCACACCTACGCACCACATCCACGCACCAACGCACGCACGCACGCACCCACGCATGCCTCACTCACGCACGGACGCACGCACGCCCGCCCGCCCGCACGCTCGCCTGCCCGCCCGCCCGCCAGCCCGCCCGCCAGCCCGCCCGCCCGCTCGCGCGCGCGCGCGCACGCACGCACGCACGCGCACGCACGCGCACGCACACGCGCACGCGCACGCACACGCACACGCACACGCACACGCACACGCACACGCACACGCACACGCACACGCACTCGCACACGCACACGCGAACGCGCACGCGCACGCGCACGCGCACTGCGCACGCGCACGCGCAACGCGCAACGCGCAAACGCACACGCACACGCACACGCACACGCACACGCACGCCACGCATACGCCCCACGCACACGCACACGCACACGGCACACACACGCAACACACGCACACGCACACGCACGCCACGCGCACACGCACAAGCACACGCACACGCACACGCGCCGCGCACGCGCACACGCACACGCAGCACGTGCGCTGCCGCGCTGCAGCGCAACACCGCACCCGCACACGCACACGCACGGGCACGCACTCACACACACGCACACGCAAACGCACCACGCACACGCACATGCACACGCACACGCTCCCGCACGCGCACGCACACGCACGCGCACATGCACACGCGCCACGGCACGCGCACGCGCACGCGCACGCACGCGCACGCGCACGGGGGGCAATGCACACGCACACGCAAACGCACAACGCAAACACACCGCACACGCACACGAACAACGCGCACGCACAGGCACACGCATACGCACACGCACACGCACCCGCACGCACACGCACACGCACACGCACAAACAGCAACACGCGCACGTGCACGCGCACAGCCACGCACATGCACACGCACACGCACACAACACACGCACACGCACACACGCACACGCACACGCATACAAGCACGCGCACCACACCCACACCACGCACACGCCAACACACACCCACACACACACACACACCCACGCACCCACACCCACGCACACACACCCACACACACCCACACACACACCCACACACACCCACACACACCCACAC
>CAUYUJ010018703.1:117227-129727 GCA_963575745.1 Prorocentrum cordatum
ACCCACAACTGCATATGGCTGGGTCCTCTGCCAGGATAATTATTAGTATTGTGATCTTTGTTATCCTTATTATGAGGTTGCTCATGTTTTTGATGATGACGATGATTCTCATCATGGTGATGATGGCGGTAATGCTGTCGATGGTAAGAGTGGTGATGCTGATACTGATGATGATGATGATGATGATGATGATGATGATGATGATGATGATGATGCTGATGCTGATGCTGATGATGATGATGATGATGATGATGTTGATGATGATGATGGTGATGCTGATGTGCATGATGTGTATGATGCTGCTGCTGATGATTATGGTGACGATGATGGCGATGCTGATGCTGATGCTGATGACGATGACGATGATGATGCTGCTGCTGATGATGATGATGATGCTGATGATGATGATGACGACTGTGATGATGATGATGATGATGATGATGATGATGATGATGATGATGATGATGATGATGATGATGGTGATGATGGTGCTTATGAATGTGATGATGGTGATGCTGGTGGTGAACCCCTTCTGAGGTATGTGTCGGCCCCGAGGGTGACGAGGCCAGGAAGGATTACCAGGCCTGGCGGCGAGCAGAAGCCAAGGCGGACGACGCCCAGGTCTTCGGCATCTCGGACAAATCGGGATGGTAATTTCGGGGCTCCAGTCAGCGGGGTAAATGGCTGCGGCTCCAGCTGCTCGTGCTCCCGCTGTTGCCTGTGCTGCTTGCCCTTCCAACTTCCCCCGCCTCGCTTACAGGAATCCCTGAACAGTCACGACCATTCTGTGTTGTTGGGTCCTCGTTTTGAAAAGACGGTCCCCGCGTTCCTCTTCCCTTCTCCCCTCTCCCCCTCCTCCCTCTTCCCCTTCCTCCCTGCGCTTCACCCACCCAGTGCAGCGTGTCATGGCGCCATGAGAAGCTCCACTGAAGCCCCCAGAGGGACCATCCGCATGCGCTCTGGAAGCCCACTTTGGCACACCCCTCACACGTTTCGTGGCCCCATGGGGAGCTCCACCGACGGCCCCAGTGCCACCGTCCGCATGCGTCCCGGAAGCACAACTTTGCATTTTTCATCCACACAGTACAGCGTTTCGTGGCCCCATGGGAGGCTCCACCGAAGCCCCCAGTGGGACCGTCCGCGTGCGTCCCGAAAACCCAATTTGGCATCTTCACCCACCCAGTCCAGCGCTTCGTGGCCCCATAGGGAGCTCCACCGACGCCCCCAGCGGGACCGCCCGCATGCGTCCTGGAACACCCAATTTGGCAATTTCACTCACCAAGTGCAGCGCTTCGTGGCCCCATGGGGAGCTCCACCGAAGGTCCCAGTGAGACCGCCCGCATGCGTCTCACGCGCCCAATTTGGTTTTCACCCACCCAGTACAGCGTTTCGTGGCCGCATAGGCCCATAGGGAGCTCCACCGAAGCCCCCAGTGGGACCGCCCGCATGCGTCCCACACACCCAATTTGGCATTTTCACTCACTCAGTACAGCGCTTCGTGGCCCCATAGGGTGCTCCACCGACGCCCCCAGTGGGACCGCCCGCATGCGTCCTGGAAGCCCAATTTGTTTTTTCACCACGCAGTGCAGCGCTTCGTGGCCGTGGCCCCACAGGGAGCTCCATCGAAACCCCCAGTGCCACCGTCCGCGCGCGCCCCGAAAGCCCAGTTTGGCATTTTCGCCCACCCAGTACAGCGTTTCGTGGCCCCATAGGGAGCTCCACTGACGGCCCCAGTGCTACCGCCCGCATGCGTTCCCCCCCACCCAGTACAGCGCTTCGTGGCTCCATAGGGTGCTTCACCGAAGAAGCTATTCACAACTGCGGTACCCACAACTGCATATGGTCGGGCCCTTCGCCAGATAATGTTCATTGTTTTAACTTGGAAATGGCACAGCCCCTGGCACGGCAGATTGCCATCCATGCCTTCAGCATTGCAAGTGCCTGTCGTCCAACCAGGTGTCTTGACTGCGCTTCAATGTCTCGCATTTCGCAACTTCTTTTGGGCTTCGTGGGTCGATCATGGTCGTCTTCCCTGGGCCTCCAGGAACCGAGAACGAGGAATGTCAACATCGACGACTCGGCATGAGAAGCTGGCCGCGAGCCGCTTGAGGGACGAAGGCGCCCTGCGGCATCCTGAGTGCTGCTGCAGAGCCCCTCGGCCAGAGCGTCATCTCATGGGTTTCACCATGACGGATCCAGTTTCTGTTCGGCAGCAGCTGTAAGTAGCAGGCGTCCAGATGCTCGCCACGAGGTGTGGAGGCGCCCCGCGATAGTTCAGGCAGCTCTCTTTTGCCGCTGGCGATGCGAGGCAATGAGAAAGCTGGCCTTGGGGAAGGGCTCCCGAGGTCCGGGGGCCCACGTCTCGAGCCACGTCGAGCCGCTGCATGTCTGGGGATTGGCACGGAACCCGTGGTAGGGACGATGACTTGCAGTATCGTGTTCAGCTTCACCGAACAGAACCAAGCGCAGACGCATGGGGTCCCCCTCCCATTTCGGCGCACCACTCACACGTCTCGTGGGCCCATGGGGAGCTTCACCGAAGGGCTACTGACAACGGCGGTATCTACAACCGAATATGCCCGGGCCTTTCGCCAGGGCTATTACCCTTGCCATCTTCGGCCTCGCGGGGGGGCGTTTCTGGGCCCTGTGCGCGCCCAAAACTTGTCGGGTCAAGAGACCCAGCCAAGGGGGCGGCATGATCCGGTCGGGGCTAGGACGAAGGTACATCTGCTCCAGAGCGTTCTGGAAGGCTCACAAAGCGTTCCGGAACGCTCTGAGAAGGCCGCGGCGCCCGAGACGTCTTCCAGAGCTGCCAGGTCTCAGAGATATTCTCGATTTATCCTCATCCGATTTTTACCTAACAGCGAAGACTGATAGGCTTCTAGTAGGGTCAAAAGAGAGCATCATGACGCCCCAGGGGGGTCTGGGCGCGATCCGGGGAAGTGCCGGGGACTTTTTTTAGCCAACAGTTACACACTTCGTGGTCTTCGAGGTCCCAGAACTCCATTCCCGGGCCACATTCTGAATGCCCGGAACCAACTGTAGGCCGCTTCGTGGTCTTCGAGTTCCCAGAACTCCATTCCCGGGCCACATTTTGAATGCCCGGAGCCAACTGTAGGCCGCTTCGTGGTCTTCGAGTTCCCAGAACTCCACTCCTGGGCATGATTTTGAATGCCCGGAGCGAACTGTAGGGCACTTCGTGTTCTTCGAGTTCCCAGAACTCCATTCCCCGGCCACATTTTGAATGCTGAGGCAGGCTGAGGCTGAGGCTGAGGCAGGCTGAGGCTGAGGCCGAGGCTGAAGGCAGACTGAGGCTGAGGCTGAAGCAGGCTGAGGCTGAGGCTGAGGCAGGCTGAGGCTGAGGCTGAGGCAGGCTGATGCTGAGGCAGGCTGAGGCTGAGGCTGAGGCTGATGCAGGCTGAGGCTGAGGCAGGCTGAGGCTGAGGCCGAGGCTGAAGGCAGACTGAGGCTGAGGCTGAAGCAGGCTGAGGCTGAGGCTGAGGCAGGCTGAGGCTGAGGCTGAGGCTGATGCTGAGGCAGGCTGAGGCTGAGGCTGAGGCTGATGCAGGCTGAGGCTGAGGCAGGCTGAGGCTGAGGCCGAGGCTGAAGGCAGACTGAGGCTGAGGCTGAAGCAGGCTGAGGCTGAGGCTGAGGCAGGCTGAGGCTGAGGCTGAGGCAGGCTGATGCTGAGGCAGGCTGAGGCTGAGGCTGAGGCTGATGCAGGCTGAGGCTGAGGCAGGCTGAGGCTGAGGCCGAGCTGAAGGCAGACTGAGGCTGCTGAGGCTGAAGCAGGCTGAGGCTGAGGCTGAGGCAGGCTGAAGCTGAGGCTGGCGTCGAGATGCTGAGGCAGGCTGAGGCTGAGGCTGAGCTTATGCAGGGAGGCTGAGGCAGCTGAGGATGATGCCGAGGCTGCGAAGCAGTCTGAGGTGAGGCTAGGCAAGGCTGAGACTGGGAGGCTGAGGCAGGCTGATGCTGTGCAGGTTTGAGGCTGAGGCGGAGGCTCTTGCAGGGTGAGGCGAGGCGGCTGGGGCTGAGGCCGAGCTGATGCACCTGAGGCTGTTGCTGAGCAGGCTGGAGGCAGGGGCAGAGGCAGGCTGTTAAGCTGAGGCTGAGGCTGAGGCCGAGGCTGAAGGCAGCTGAGGCTGAGGCTGAGGCTGAGGCAGGCTCAGGCTGAGGCAGGCTGAGGCTGAGGCCGAGGCTGCAGGCAGACTGAGGCTGAGGCTGAAGCAGGCTGAGGCTGAGGCTGAGGCTGATGCTGAGGCAGGCTGAGGCTTAGGCTGAGGCTGATGCAGGCTGAGGCTGAGGCAGGCTGAGGCTGAGGCCGAGGCCGACGGCAGACTGAGGCTGAGGCTGAAGCAGGCTGAGGCTGAGGCTGAGGCAGGCTGAGGCTGAGGCTGAGGCTGAGCAGTCTGAGGGTCTGATGCTGAGGCAGCTGATCTGAGGCTGAGGCTGTGCCAGGCTGAGGCGGGGCAGGTCGAGCTGGGCCGAGGCCGACGCGCGCGCTTGGCTGGATGCTGAATCAGGCTGAAGCGCTGAAGGCTAGGCTGAGGCAAGGCTGGGCTGGCTGAGGCAGGCTGATGCTTGAGGCCGGCTGATGCTGAGGCTAAGGCTGATGCAGGCTGAGGCTGATGAGGCTGAGGCCTGAGGCAGACGAGGCTGAAGGCTGAGACTGAGGCTGAGGCTGAAGCAGGCTGAGGCTGAGGCTGAGGCAGGCTGAGGCTGAGGCTGTGACTGCGACTGCCGTTGCCACTGCGACTGCCATCGCGAATGCGACTACGACTGCGAGAACAGCAGAATTCTACAACAGGATTCTCATCTGAATCTTAAGGGGAATGCTTTCAGATATGCTCCTTCACATCGCTGTTAGGTTGATTTGCCGGGATACTTTATTATCGCCCTGGCTTCGTCTCATACCAGGCCAAAGAAAACATTCCAGGGGTTGCACGATCGCCCCCTGGCGAACCGATCCCCTCTCCCCACAAAGACAAGCATCGGGTTGGGAGGATGGGCTTGGGAGAGCTGAGCAGGTCTTCCGTAGTATCGCGTGTGGCCACTGGGGTCCTTGCACAGTCGTGCCCTGTATTTTCCCAACCCCGTCCTCCCAGCATGGTACTTGTCTTCTCTATCACCTTCCCGTGGCGCTCCTCCTTGGCCGTCAGCCCGAATCTCTGGGGGGGGGAGGCTCGTCGCGGAAGGGGGCTCGCCACGCGCGGGGGCGGCTGGCGGGGGTCGGGAGCTCCATGGCTTGGCCACTCGAGCGCGGAGCGCCGCTGGAGGGCTGGGCACGCGCGGCGCGTTCTCCAGGGGAGGTCTTGAGGCCTCACCGTCGGGGCCCTGAAGAAGGAACCCTTTTCGTTGGGGAGGGGCTCGGTGTTCCTAGATTGTTTCACAGCTTGCCTCAGGTTTTCCTTAGGTTTTCGAAGGGAAATCGAAGTTTAACTTATGGAAAAAAGGGGCCTCATTCTTTATTTAGGGTTCCTTTGGTCAACGCCCCGACTCTATCTTGGAACCCTGAGATCCTGGCGTTGCAATTTTTTCTTCACGCGGGTTCCGCCCGGCTCCGGGCCCGGGGTGCGTACGATGGTGCAGGCCTGGCCGGTGGCAGCACCTGCGTAGCCTTACCTCGCACCTCACGGTGCCTTGCTGCCCTCAAGGCGCGCGCGTTTTTTTGGGGGCGTCCCGACTTATAGTGCGGGCGCTGTCCCCCCAGAGGGGGTGGGCATGCGAATAGGCTTTCTGGTGCGATCATTCCCTTCTCAGGTTATTAGTCGAATTTGCTTTGTTCCTCGGCCATGTGACCGTCATCGACAGTCTCGGTAGGAAGCTAAATTCGCGAAGTTGCATACGCGGGCAGCTCCCCGTCCTGCGCCGGTGGACGCACCCACATGGGTCAACGCGCCGATTTTCAACGTCTCCTGCGCGGAAGAGATATTTCGATTGTTCCCCGATTTTCAAGGTTCTCATGTTTATTCCCTACTCATCACTTGTGGTTTGCTTTCTCCATCCACCTAATGTTGCTCTGCCCCCTATCAGTGTGACCATCCCTCATTTGCCTTTTTCTTCGCGGCGGACCCCGCGCAGGACGCATCTGTCACTTCTCCCAGACTCGAAAAGAGACTTCGAGAACCAGAGATGCTGAAAAGGCACGGGTTGCGGACTCCATTGCCTGTTTGGGCCGCATTCAAGTCGCACGGTGCACATTGCATCAGGCAGGCACGGGCCGACTTCTGCGCGCGCAGTCAATTCCATCACTTAGAGAGGCGCCTTCTTAGGACGCTGCGGACCCATGACCTCGCACTCTGCCATCGTCTACGCTCCTAATCGTCAGGAGTAGCCCCTAATCCGGCGGGGGCCACGGGCGTCCTCATGATTTGATTGGCGGGTGAGGGTCGTGTCTGTCGCTGTCAGGCCACCCTTTTCATTCCTCTTCTCACTGCAGGTGCGCGGGCACGGGTGTCTCCCATCCGGGGGGGTTCTTCCTCCTTCCCCCCCTTTTTTCTTCCTCGTCCGGTCCCGCAGCCTCCGGGGGTCGTGGGGGCTTCCTCCCCGCGCCGCCCCGGAGTCAGGTCAGGCCTCTCCTTCCTTTCTCCTTTTCTTCCCCTGTCAGGTTATTGGGAAACCTCTAGCAGGGGGATCGCGGCCCTGCAGATAACTCTAGCCGGGGGTTCACAACCCTGCAGAAACCTCCAGCACGGGGGTCACAACCCTGCGAACTGGCGCCTCTTGACAAGAGCGCGAGCGCGGCGCGCTCGCGGTGGCGAGTGTTCGACAGGCGTGGCGGCTCGTGTTTTTCAGGGTGCATGCCGGTTGATCGCGAGGTCTACTCATTTTTCCCTTCGCTCCCTCCTTCTTTCTCTTTCCTTTCCGCGTCGTCTCGCGTCGGGGGGGGTGGCGGTGCTTTCGGCGCTCCCGCCCCCGTTCAGGGCAGCCGGGCCATGAGGGCCGCAGTTGTCGAGCTCGCTGCGTTTACGTTGCTCCCGCTAATCGGCCCGTGCTTGTGGCGTGTGTCATTTCCCCATCGGAACGCGCCCCTCGGGTCGAATGGGGAGAGCTCCGCCCCCCCACTGGTGCGCGTCAACATGTTCTTTCTCTCGTGCATTATCACAGTCTTGCCGTCTGTTTCGGTCGTCGTCGTCAGGTGCGCATCCATTTCTTGTCTTACGCAAGTTGGCGTCAACAGTATTCCTTCTCGCAGATGTGCATGGCGACGCTTCGACGCTTCTCTACGACCGCCTTTCCATGATTGCTTTCCTTGTGATGTTGTTTATTTCTTTCGCTCCTGCCAGGTCCCGTCGGTGCTCCGAATTTGGGCGCCCTCTGGGCAGTTGAACTTTCGGGGCGGTTGTCGTCGAGCTCCCATCTTCTGCCTACTTGCGACGCGCGTGTCCGCGCGTCGCAAGGGCAGGGCTCGCGCCGCGGTGTAGGCTTGGCAGGTGGCAGCGCCTGCGTAACTCCACATCTCACCTCGTTGTGCGCTGCCCTTGAGACGCGCGCGTCTCTGGGTGGGCATGTCTGGATAGGCTTTCTGGTGCGATCATCCTTCTGTCACCCTCGCAAATCGATCGGGTTCGAGAGGTGACGCAGAAAGCTTGGGTCTCGGGCTCTCGTCGTGATTTTCCATGATCTTTCAATTTCCGTGAGCTGTCGAATCTCAGGGTCGGCGAAGGCCTTCGTCATCTCGCAGGAGGACGCCGGCCGCTGTCCTGGCGCCGATATATCATGGCAAGAGGCCTGGCCCAAACCCAGGTTTTCTATTATAAAAAAATATCGGCGCCGGCGCGTCAGTGGAGCGACGCAAAACAAATGATTCGGGCATGCTTCTGCACAGGGGGAACATTCAAGAAGAAGAATAATGACTGCCTGGGCAATTTTTCGTGTCTTTTTGATTTCGTTTGACTACTTCGATTTTTCTTCCAAAAACCGCCCGTAGGAGGACATGCCCGACCTAGATAAACGATTCGACTGCACGGACGTTCGCGTGCAAGCTGCCCGCGGCGGGCGTAATGTCGCGCGTGAGCGCCTTCGTTTCCACTTGAGCGCTCCGCGCTGGCGTCCTGCGTGAGCCGCCGCGTAAGTTCGCCGTGTCTTCTCGCGTGGTTCGAAAAACCAGAAATGGCATGAACAAAATTATTCTGATGTCCGCGCGGAACGCGCCAGGGACGGCGCTTGCGGCGCCGCCCTTGGGGGGCCCAGCCCCGATCCAAGAAATTTGCGCGGATCTCCGAACAAATCTTCCCCCACATGTTTAATGATCTTTTGTTTTTGTTTTCCCATCCGCGTCGCACCCGCGTCTCGCACACACACACACACACACCCGTGCCTCCCTCCCCTTTTCCTCCTCCTTCCTCTTGCACCCACGCGCAACACACACGTCTGGTGTGCGTGCGCACGCACGCACGCACACGCACACGTACGCACGCACACACACACACCCACCCACGCGTGCACACACACGCACACAAAACACACACACACGCACACGCACACGCACGCGCACACGCACACGCACACGCAAACGCACACGCAAACGCACACCAACACGCACACGCACACGCACACACGCACACGCACACGCACACGCATGCGCACGCGCACGCGCACGCGCAAACGCACACACACACACATACACATACACATACACATACACATACACATACACATACACACACATACATACACACACACACTTTGACACACACACACACACAAACACACGTACACACACGTACGCACACACGTACACACACACACACACCTCACCGACACACACCTACACACATACACGCAACTACACACACTTACACACACACACTACACACACCTACACACACCCACACACAAACATACACACGCACCCACCCACCTACACGCCCACACCCACACCCACACCCACACCCACACCCACCACCCACCCCCACCCCCACCCCCCCCCCACCCCACCCCCCCACCCCGATCCCCCACCCCCAACCCCACACCACGATGCGCGCGCACGCAGCGAGTCGAGTCTTTTGTGTCAGAGCAGGGCATCGTGGCAGGATGCTCGCATGCGACGATGGTAAATACTGGAACTCCTCTACAGGTCCATGCGCAGGCTCTCGGCGATCTGCCCGAATGTGACGCCGCACCAGCTAGTTGACGACACGTCGCTGCGTTGGAGTGGTCGAGGGTCGAGGTGTGCTGAGGACGTGGTCATCGCTGCTGATGAAGCCCAGGTGGCTCTGGCGGACCTTCATTTGCCTGTGCATGTGAAGAAGCTGGGCTACGTCGCGTCGGACGTGGCCACGGAGCGCGCGGTGCAGCACGTCACCAAGCAGCACCAGATCACCCGGCAGCGTTGGATGAGGAACCTTGGGCACGAACTCGCGACGGTCAGGCCTATGCGCAAGCAGGAGGAGGCCAGCATGAGCATGCTGCGTATTCGTGTGCGACGATTGCACATCCTCAAGCGCGCTGCTGGAGTTCGACGGATGACACGGATCCAGAACACGGGCCTCGCACCCGCGGTCCTCCACGGGGCGGCGGTGATGGGCGTGGCCGAGCACGTCCTGAAGCTTGTGCGCACGCTCGCGGGGGCCCTTGCTGGAGTGAAGGCAGCGGCATCTTTGACGACAGGCATGGTGATGCAACGGAACCCGCGTTATGATCATATTTTCACGGCGGCACTGGAGTTGCCCTACTTGTACGCGTCGTGGCTGTGGGAAGCCAAGGTTTCTCCCACTCAGCTGCAGCGTGCATGGGAACTGATGGTTTCTCGTATGCAGAAGGCTGAAGCATGGTTTAAAGTAACAGGCCCACTTTCGGCGTTGTGGATGACGCTCCGTCGAGTTGACTGGTCTATGCGATCGGCGTACGAGGTCATCTCCGACGAGAATACGTATTTCTTTTTGTTGGCTGTGGCGCCCCGCGACTTCCGCGACATGCTGGATGCTGGAGTCCAACGGTGGCAGATGAGACGTGCCCAGCAGCGCCTTCCAGGCTACGACGGAGAGGTTCTCCGGCATCGCGCTGTTCGTGCGCGCGCGAAGGGCCCTCGCGCCCTGCGAGGCTCAGCAGAGCCGGGGGCTTTGCAGTGCCCGTGGACAGTCGTTATGTGGCCGAGAGAGAAGAAGTTTTGTCATGGCTTTGTATCCTTACCGAATTCTCTTACTTGTAAGAATGGCAAGCCCGAGACTTTGGGCCACCGGTGGCTAGATCGCCCGGCCTTGCTTGAGGGCGCGGAAGAGGACCCCTTAGACGAAGACACGCGTGAGCATAAGCGTAGGGTCGCCGCGCGCGAGCTTACGCGTAAGGAGGCGTTGGAGCCGGCCGACCCCACTTTCTTTCATTCGGTCCAGCACGCTTTCGCGCTGCCGCTGATCCCTCCTGCGTCTGAGAGGCCCGATCGAACTCCTGAGCCGTGGTTTGCATAGGGGTGGCCCCGAGGTTCCCTGGGAAGGCACGGCCTACGCGGATGAGGCTGGCCAGGGTATGCAGACTCCCGAGGTCGCGCGATGTGCTTGGGCGATCGTGCAGCTTGATTCCCAGGGCCGCCCCTCCGTGGCCAGGTTTGGAAGCTTCCCTGGGATCCAGTCGGCGCCCAGGGCTGCCAGGTATGCGGGCTTCCAGGCCATTCTTGCTGCGCCGCGTGCAACTAGAATTGCAAGTTGTCGCCTGTCTCTGGTTCAGGAGGGTGAGCGGTGGAGCGGGAGAGATGTGTCGGCCGCTGCGCGCCGCGCTGAGATTAGGCGAGCCATGAGAGCCGCGGTCGAGCGGCAGGCCCGCCCCCCGCCCCGTTTCGCTTGGACCCCGTCCCACAAGACGCCCGAGGAGGCGCTCGGTCGGGGAGTGGAGGTGACGGTTTGGGCGGGAAACGCGCGGGCCGATTTCTTCGCCACGGTTGCGTTGCATGTTGTCACGGTTGCCCCTAACTTTGGCAAAGGGCCCGAGCTGCGCTTCGCCGAGGCGGTGAATCGTGCCAGGTCTGTCGCGTGGGCTGACAAACGCGTGCTGAACTCTGATCGGTGGGATGGCCCCAAGGATGAGCCCCGCGCCCGCGCGCCCCCGCCGAAGCCTCCAAACTTTTCGCTTGTCTCTCATGATTTGGCGCCTGATGGTCGGGGTTTCCGCTGCAGGAATTGTAACCGCGCGGGGTTTCGGAAGGGGCGATCCGGGGTCTGCTGACTCGCCCCTGTCGGCCTTCCGCCCTGTTGCGTGCTCGAGCTGCAGGCCTTTTTGACGGTGCGCAGCCCATCCAGAGCCGAGGGTGGTCCTGCCCCCCCCCCGGTTCCGCCGACGCTTGCCCTGGGTCTGGCGGCCGCGGCGGCTTGTGTTGCGACTGCGCGTCGCGAAGATGCCAGCGCTTCGCAAGGGCGGTCTGGGCGAGGGCGTGAAGACAGCAGATCTCCCCGACGAGAGGCGCGTGCTGCCCCTGTCGCTGTCTCTGGAGGCGGTGGAGGCCCGTCGTCGTCGTTGATGTCGTCGGAGGGTCGGTGGAGGTCCTCGGACGAGGAGCGACGGGCCACGCTCGCGGCTCGCCTCCTCAGAGCCGCTGGGGGCACACCCGATGCTCCTGCCTCTGCCTGCCCCCTTTCCCCTCCCGCGCCCTCTTTGGGCGGTTTGCTGGAGGCCCCCCTGGAGGAGCTGGAGGAGGGGGGGGGGGCGGGGTGGGCGATTCGACGTGCAAAGTGTCTTGGCGGGCGGGGGGTCGTGCGACGCGAACTCGTGCGACGCGCGGCGCCGCTGGCCCCCCGCCGTCGACGGTGCCCCCGCCGACGACGGCGGCTGCTGCCTGTGCGGCGCGCGCCCCGCGGCGGCGGGGCGAGGGCTCCCGCCTGCCCGCCGCCGCTGCCGCCGCCGCTGCGGGGGGTGGGTGGCGGGGCGGGGGCCGGGCGGGGGAGGCGGGGGAGGTCTCGGAGGCGCATGGCCATGAGATCCCCCAGAGGCCTCCGTGCGCTCTGTGCAGGCGATGTGGGGCGTATGCCAAAAGGCAAGGGAGGTCGTTGGGGGGGCCCTGCTCTGGCGCCCCCCCCGCCCTGGAGCTTTGCGTTCCGCCCGCGGGGCGGGCTCGGGCCAAGCGCCGAGACCGCCTGGTGGCGAGGCTCCACCCTGAGACGGGGGCTCCCCTCGCTCCTGGTCGGGGGCTAGGCCCCAGGTCCTTTCTGGTATCTGGAGTGGCCCTGCAGGCTGAGCCTGCCCTTGAGCGGCGGTCTGGGAACCGCTGCTGCTCTCTGGGATTTTTGGGGTTTCTAGAGTTGCTCCGCAGGCTTGGCCTGCCCTTATTCGCGGTCTGAGGACCGTGCACTGCGCTCTGAAGCCTTGAGAGGCCCCAAGAGCCCGCGGCCCTAGTGGCCCATCGCAAGCACAGGGCTGCGTTCGACCTCGGACGCGGTCTCTCTGACGTGACGCGCACGCACACACGCGCGCGCACGCACGCGCACGCACACACACACACATACACACACAGACACACACACACACACCACACACACACACACACACACACACGCGCACTTGTTTGATCT
>CAUYUJ010018703.1:132227-182227 GCA_963575745.1 Prorocentrum cordatum
GCTCGCGTCATATCTGACGTCCTACCCCTCCCTCCCATCCCTTACCATGGCGCTGATTTTCTCTATATCCGCGGACGCGTGTCGTAGCGGACCTGTGGCTCCGCGCGCGCGTGCGTAGTGGGTGGTGGTGCACGTGCGTGCGTGCGTGCGTGTGTGCGTTGTGTGGTTGTGGTGGTGGTGGTGGTGGTGGTGGTGGTGGTGGTGGTGGTGGTGGTGGTGGTGGTGGTGGTGGTGGTGATGTTGTGTGTGCGTGTGTGCGCGTGTGCTGTGGTGTGACGTGGTGTGGCGTCTTGGTGGTTTGGTGGTGGGCCAGGTGCGTGCGTGCGTGATGGCGGTGGTGGTGGTGGCGGTGGTGGTTGTGTGTGTGCGTGTATGTGTGTGTGTGTGTGTGTGTGTGTGTGTGTGTGTGTGTGTGTGTGTGTGTGTGTGTGTGTGTGTGTGTGTGTGTGTGTGTGTGTGCGTGCGTGTGCGTGCGTCGTGCGTGCGTGCGTGCGTGTGTGTCGCGCGCGTGTGATGTGGTGTGACGCGGTGTAGCGCGGTGGTGGTGGGTGGGGTAGTGGGGTGGTGGTGGCGGTGCGCGTGCGTGCGTGCGTGCGTGCGTTGGTGGGTGGAAGTGGCGGTGGGCGGGGCGGGGCGCGGTGCGGTGGTGGCGGGCGGATGGGCGCGCGAGAAAGAGGCCCGCGCTGGGGCGAGAACGCCATCCTGAACGACGGAGGCAAAACACCGATCCGAAAATGAGGCCCACGCTGCAACGGGAGCACGATTCGGAATGAGCGGAAGCCCGAAAATGAGGCCGGCGCCTCAGCGAGAGCAGCATATTGAAAAAACCCAAGCGAAAACCCAACTCCGGGAACTCCTGCTTGCAAAAAAACAGTACGCGGAGGGGTGCCCGCTATCTTCCGCACGCCATCTGGGGATGGAGGAGAGTGTATTCATATTGACTATATTGTGGAGGAGGAGGAAGAGGAGACGAAAGAGGAGCAGGAGGAGGAGGAGAACGAGGAGCAGGAGGAGGATGAGGAGGAGGAGGGAGGAGGAGTAGAAAAAGGAGGAGGAGGAGCAGGAGGAGCAGGAGGAGGGGGAGGCGGAGGAGGCGGAGGAGGCGGAGGAGGATGAGGATGAGTAGGATGATGAGGAGAGTGAGGAGAGGAGGAGGAGCAGGTGGAGGAGGAGGATGAGGAGGAATACGAGGAGGAGAGGAGGTGGCAGGATGAAGGGAGGGAATAGCAAGTAGGAAAGAGAGGAGGAGGAGGGAGGGGGAGATGATGATGATGATGATGATGCTGAAATGATGATGATGATGATGATGATGATTATGATGCTGATTGATGATGAGGATGATGAATGATGATGATGATGATGATGATGATGATGAGATGATGATGATGATGATGATAGATGAGGATGAATGATGATGATGATGATGATGATGGATGATGATGATGATGATGAGATGATGAATTGATGATTGATGATGATGCTGATGCTGATGATTGATGATGATGATGATTTATGATGAATGATGATGATGAGGGGAGTAGGAGGAGGAGGAGGAGGAGGAGGAGGAGGAGGGAGGATGAGGAGGAGTCGGAGGAGGGGGGAGCAGGAGGATAGGAGGAGGAGGAGCATGAGGAGGATGATGAAGGAGGAGGAAAGCAGGAGGAGGATGAGGCGGAGGAGGAGGAGGTGCAGGAGGAGGAGGATGAGGAGCAGGAGGAGGAGGAGGAGGAGAGGAGGATGAGGTAGGGGAGGGAGGAGGAGGAGGAGCAGGGAGAGGATGAGGAGGTGGCATCTTGGGAGTCCGCGGGGGCGCTCTTGGTGGGCCTCCTGGGAGCTTCCTGGAAGCCTCTTGGAGGCATCTTGGGGGCCTTCCTGTGCCTTCTGGGGGCCTTGGGGGCCTTCTGGGGGCCTTTTGTGAACTTCTCGGGTGTCTCTTTGGCCGTCTTAGGGTATTGCTGGCCCACCTGACGCCGTCGGACGCCGTCTTGGAGGCTTCTCTGGGCCGACTTGGCCCTCTTTGGGTGCTCCGAGGCCGCCTTGGAGGCCATCTTGGGCGTCTTGGTGGCCGCTTGGGCCGTGTTGGGGCCCTCTTGGTTCCGTCTTTGGGGCCCCTTGGGCCGTTTTGGGGCCATGCTGGAGGCTTCTCGGGCGATCTTGGTGCGATCTTTGGGGGCTCTTGGGCCGTCTCTGGCCGTCGGAAGGCCGACAAGAAGCAAATGCCACACTCCATCAACCACCTCATGATGATCAATAATCTTGGCCTCTTCGGGCCTTCCTGGAGGTCTTCTTGGAGGCCTGTGGGGCCGTCTTGGAGACCTCTTCGGGGCCTCTTGGGCTGTCTTGGGCCATCTTGGAGCCATCTTGAGCCGTCTTGGTGGGCTCCTGGCCCGTCGGACGCTGGCGGAAGCCGTCTCTGGGCCGACCGGGGGCCCTCTTGGGGTGCTCCAGGGCCGTCTTGGAGACCATCTTGGGCGTCTTGGAGGCTTCTTGGGCCGTCTTGGGGCCCTCTTGGTGCCGTCTTGGGCGTAGGGCCATCCTGGAGGCCATTTGGGCGATCTCGGGGCGATCTTTCGGGGCTCTTGGGCCGTCTCGGGCCGTCGGGAGACCGACAAGAAGCAATTGCCAAATTCTTTCGCCAGCCGAAGGGGAATCAATCGTTTTAGCCTCTTCGGGCCTTCCTGGAGGTCCTCGTGGAGGCCTCTGGGGCCGTCTTGGAGACCTCTTCGGGGCCTCTTGGCCATCTTTGGCCGTCTTGGTGGGCTCCTGGCCCGTCGGACGCGCTCTTGGGCCGTCTCGGCCGTTGGAAGGCCGACAAGAAGCACATGCCAACTTCTTTCGAATACCTCAGGAACATCAGCGATGTTTGCCTCTTTCGACCTTCCTAGAGGCCCTCTTGACGGCCTCTTTGGCCGTCTGAGAGGCCTCTTGGGGGCGTCGTGAGCCGTCGTGGGCCATCTTGAGGCCATCTTGGGCCGTCTTGGTGGCGTCTTGGGCGGGCTTGGAGGCATCTTGGACCCTCTTAGGCCATCTTGGAGGCCATGTTGGTAGATATTGGGCGAACTTGGAGGCCATCTTGAGCCATCTGAGCCGTCTTGGAGGCCGTCTTGGAGGCGATTTTCGTTTGCATGCGAATTATACGTCTTTCTGGGTGGCCGGCGGGCCGCGCCGAATCAAGAGCCAAAACCAAAAGAGTCGGGTTCAGCATGCCAGGCACCCCTGTGGCAAGACCACAGGGTGCGGCGGATCCGATGGCCTTCGGCCCATCTCGCCACCGTGCCTGGGTTATGGGCATTCAGCTTATTGGATGTCCGTGGGGATCTCGCGGGATCCCTCTCGGGGGCCTCTCGGAGACAGTTCGGAGGCCTTTTGGGGGCCGTTTGGGGACCTCGTCGGCCTCTTTTGAGCCTCTTGGGGCCCTGCGGCACGGTGGCGGATCCTCAGCCAAAGGACCTGAGGACCCGCCCGCTCGGTGCCCAGAGGCACGGTGGCGGATCCTCAGGATTTGGGCCCTGCGTTCTGGCTTCCTCCTCGAGCTGTGGAACTGGATAGATTTGACCCTTGTTATCCTCTGGGCGTGCAGCCTGGCTCTGTCATTCACCAACCCTCACTTTGTGAGACTGGCTCGCCTGGCTCGTCTGGCACGCCCTGTGAGGCTGATCAGGTTTATGCACCTTCGAAAGATTGATTCTCTGTATCTCATAGTAACTGCACTCGAAAGTGGTGCCATTGTCTTATGTTGGACGTTTGTAGTGATGCTTTCGATTCACATATTGTTAGCTCTTCTGATTCATGGCATTCTTCACGAAACGTACTTCGAGGTCTCCAAGTTTGATGAGCAGACTCTTGTTCATTAGGCTGGTGCCACAACCGCCAATTCTTCGGCACTTTGAGACTGCGGTTGGCTCTTGCAGGCGTCGGCCCAGGAACGTTACACAGGATCTGAGCAGGACGAGCAGACGGAGGATGAGGGTGAGGAGGGTTAGGGATGATGAAGAGAAGGAGGAGGAGGAGGAGGAGGAGGAGGAGGAGGAGGAGGAGGAGGAGGAGGGCGACGAACTGAGGGAGCATGAGGAGGAACATGATTTGGAGGAGGAGAAGGAGGAGGAGGTGGTGGTGGTGGTGGAGGAGGTGGTGGTGGCGGTGGAGGATGGAGGAGAAATGCGAGGAGGGGGAGGCGTGCGGGAAATGTATGTACTTGTGTGTATATATATTTATAGAACGTGTACATGGAGAGATGTGCAAAGATAGGGTGGGGGAGAAGATTGTGCAACGCGGTACGTTCGTCGGAGTGGGGAATGAGATCCGAGTGACATCGGAGAGCCTCCCCAGGCCCCCCTCGGGATCCCGCAGATGGGGCGTGTGCCCCGCTGTGTGTGTGAGAGAGATAGAGAGAGTTCGATCGGTTTTTGCACCGAGCCCCCAAAAACATGTGCCTCCCAGCCGCCGGCAGCTCCCGATGGTGGCGGATGGGGGGGGCATGTGGGGGGCGTCTGTTTGCGGCAGTTCGGTGCACCAGCGGATCGAGCTCATGCACCCCCCTCAGGGTCACCCCCCCTCTGGTGGATCCCGACCCCCCCCTCCCGGGCTCCCCGCCCCTCCCTGCCCCAGTCGCGACAGCGCTGTCTACAAGTACCCCCTCGGGCACAGCGGAAGCCCGTGCCAAGAAACACCCTGCTTGCCTCCAGGGTGCCCTGGGGTTCGTGGGTTCCGATGGTCTTGCGATGGGGAGCGTGACGTCCCCACACCAAGAAGCAATGGACGCCCTGGGGTCTCAGGGTTAGGTTTCTTGTGGAAGGGTTCTAGTGGTCGAGTTCCTGCTGTACCCCTTCGGGTACTCCAGATTTCGTAATAAAGGGAGGGGGGTCTCATTTCGGGGGGGTTTTTTCGTTTTTCGGGGGGGGTTCTCTCCAGCTATCTTGGAGGGTCTTGGGGGTCGGGGACGATGTTTTTGTTGGGAGGGATCTCTCCGCCGTCTCTCGTCTCTCTCATCTCTCTCCACGGGGAGGGGAGGTCTGAAATGGCTTTGTCTTGGGAGGGGTCCAGACCACCCAATCCCTTTTAAAATAGATAAAATAAAAAACTAATATAACATATTATAAAAATAATAAATTAATATGAAATTAAAATTAAAATATAAATATTAAATTTATATTTATATAAATAATTATATTGAAATATTTATTATTAATAAAATAATATATAAAAATAATAATTAAAATTAAAAAAAATTTAAAATAAAAATTAAATACAAATAAATAAAATAAAATTTAAAAAAAAGAAAAAATAAAAAAAAATTAAAAAAAAAAATTATATAAAATTAATATTAACGCAATCTAAATCTGGGTAACCCCGCGGCTACGAACGCCGGCTTCTTGAGCCAGCTCGCAGCCCACTGCGAGGCCACAGCCTCGCGCGCTCCGCCCAGAAGGTGCCTGGGCGATCGCGCCCGCAGAGCGCTGCAGCTGCCTTCCGATTCCCTCCCTCCGGGGGATTGGGCAGGTCTCGCAGAAAGGATTTGGGGAGGTCTCGCATGCTGGTGGGGCCCCAGGGACTGGCGAATGTTTGAGTACTACGGGACCTTCTCGCGCGCATTCTTCACGATGTTTGAGATAACCCTTGCAAATTGGCCGACGTCCTGCAGATTACTAATCGAGGAGGTCAGCGAATTGTTCATTATCTACGCGCTGCTGCATAAGATGATCCTCGGATTCGCAGTTATCCCGCTGCCTGCGGCAAGGCCTGCCGCCGTACCACTCTGAGTGGCGACTGGTTCGATAAGCGCACAGGAAGCGCATGGTCTCTCGTGTCCCGAGGTTTGGGAGAGCCGTAACATATAACGCGCTCGTCGTGTCGGGGTGCCGTTCTCTTCGTGCTCGTCGTCGTCGTCATCCTTTTTTCCTCTTCTTCCCTCCCCCTCCTCCTCCTCCTCCTTTGGGCCTCTTGGGGGGCTTCTTCTTGGGGGCCTCTTGGAGGCCTCTTTGGGGCGTCGCGGGGGCCTCTAGTGATCTCCTGGGGGCCTCCTTGGGCTGCCGTGGGGCGCTGTGGGGCAGTCGGGCGCCTGCGGAATCCTGAAGGTCCTTTTGGAGTCCCCTTGGGCCGTATTTTTAGGGGCCGTCTTGAGGCCATCTTTGCGCGTCCGAGGGGCCTCTAGGGGCAGTCTTGAAGGCATCTTGTCAGGAGGAAAAGAAATACACAGACACAATTAATCTTCGATTCCCTCGAAAATATGGGAAAATATGGGAAGTGGGGGGGAAGACAAAAACCCAGAACATGTGGGAAAATATGGTGAATCCTTTCAATTGTGTGTATCTATTTGTGTGTTCTGGGGCCCCTTGGGCCGTAGTTTTTGGGGGCCAGCTTGAGGCCATCTTCGCGCGTCGGAGGGGCCCCTTTGGGGCAGTCTTGAAGGCGTCTTGGGCCTCCCTGGCGGCCTGGGCGGCCTGCCTGGGCGGCCCGCCTGGGTCGGCCCAGCCAGCCCGGGGACAAAGATTTTGGCGGCAGGTCGCGGGCGGTGGGCGCAGCGACGGGCGCCCGAGCACGAGCGCAGGGCCCCCTCCTCCTCCTCCTCCCTCTCCTCCTCCTCTTCCCTCTCCTCCTCCTCCTCCTCCTCCTCCTCCTCCTCCTCCTCCTCCTCCTCCTCCTCCTCCTCCTCCGTCCCCGTTCGGGAGCGTCAACCTCGCCTCGGGCGTCGGATCCGGGGACGGAGCCGCCGCGGATACTATGCGGCTCCAGGGCCTGCTGGGCGGATGCGGTGCGAATCCGATCGGTGTGGGACGCGTCCGAGTGGCGGGAAATCTAGCGTGGTTGGCACGGGTCCTGTCGGACCACAGTACCCTCGTGTGATATGAGTTATTGAGAGGCAGCGAAAGACTCCGAGGGCGACTTACGCAGGGCACGGAGCTGGTGCGACAGAGGGGGGGCGCCCCCTAGAACTGGAATCGGGCGATCCTCTATAGAACTTTCGTCAAGCGGCCCCTTCTGCAACGCTGCAGGGCTGCTCCTGCCAGAGCTTTCCTCTGGCGGCTCCTGGATCTGCACCGGGCTGCTCCTCTGGGTTCCGACGTTTTGGCCGTCGCGCGCTCTGATCACCGGACTTCGCCGTCGCCGCCGTCGTCGTCGCCGCCGCCGCCGCCGCCGTCGCTCCTGTTGGAAGCCCCTTGAGCCAAGAAGGCGACGGTCCCGGTCCACTTGAGCGCAGCAGCCCCTCCCCCAACTCGCCCGTGGGAGCTCCTGACCGTGCCTGGGCGCGGTCGCGCCCGTGCACCTTCATTCGGTTCGGACCTCGGTTAAGCGTTGATCCAGTCACGCGTCCAGTCCTGGCAGTGGCTGCCTCTAGGGGACCTCGGGAGGAGAAAGCGATGCATGCTGTGTGTGTGTGTGTGCGTGTGTGTGCGAGGGGGGGTGGGCTTAGAATATTTACATAAGCTCTACCAGACAGCACCTGAGCGACGGAACAAAACGGGATCGACCGCGCCAACCCTAGCGCGCAAGTTCCCCGCGTAAGGTCGCGCGTAACCGCTCTTTTCTCCGCTCGATGTGCCACGGTGGCGGCCAGCGTCAGCCGCGGCGTAGGGTGACTACGTCATCATGCGAAAAAAACATGTGTTTTTCGTCGTTTACCTGGTATTCCACTACGCCTAAAGGTGCTAGGGGGCACTTTGGCGGATCGGAGTTGTCAATGCAGTTTTTGTTCAAGAGACGTTCAAATCGGCTTCAGCGGATGATGTTGTCATGATTGCGCAGTCATCGCGGAAGGCTGAAGTGCATGCCCGCAAAATGCGTCACCTTTTTTCAGAGGCGGATGTCAATGGGGACGGCCATGTCACTATTGAGGAGTGGAAAGATATATGCGAAGATCCCTTCGTCAAGGTATGGCTCGGTGCCCAGGGCATCGAACTGGGGGATGCAGAGCAACTCTTCCACCTGTTGGACAACGGCTCCGGCAGGCTCACCTCCGAAGAGGTCATCAAGGGCACGGCACGTCTGAAGGGTACCGCCGCCACTATGGTCATCATGGAGCACATCCAGAAGATCAGCGAGGAGGTGCAAACCATGGAGCGGCAATCCGCCCTGCACGGTGCAGCCGAGACGAAGCTGAGCCTGATCTCGTGACCGGCTTCGGGCCGAACCCGCGCGGGTTTTTCTGCCCGGGCGATTCCTCCGGTCGCCGCCTGGGCTGGTGTACGCAGAGAGGGGCTCAGCCCAGGGTGTTGTCAGGGAGCGAGTGCCAGCATGAGGCTGACATCTCCCTTCTCCAATGGCTGTCCAGAACGATTTTCGTGAACCCACCTTGGGCCTTATCCGACCTCTCTTGTCGGAATGGCGGTTTGGAAACGACAGGGGACGGAAACCCGTCACGCAGCAGCACCCTGGGGGATGATGAATAAGTTGGGTTTGGTCTTGCTCGTGGGCGTCGCCGTCGTTCTTGAGATTCGTTGATCATCCTCTCCAGAATCTGTCCCAAAGCAGGGAGCTATGTCTGATTCGTTCCTTCCCTTGTTCCTCATTCTCGTCATTCCGCATTACGCCCTCCCGACCTGGGCAAACGGCGCAGAAGCTCGCTTGTGGCGAAACTGTGAGTGCAGGTGTTGCGATGGCTTCGTTCTAAGCCTGCGGGCTCCATTGGTGGGAGGCAGCGGATAACCGAGAATACTGTAGTGAGTTGGAGTCTTGCGTTATAATGCACCGAGTGCTCGCTGCGACTGATGCATGGTGTTTCTAATTCCCTGGTCTGGACAGGCCAGCCTGCCATTTGTAGCTCGCCGCTGCCCCCTTCGCGAGGGCCAGCCTTGCTGACAGGAGCGCGATTCGATTCACGATTCCCTCTGCAGGGAGGTGGATGCAGAACGGGGAGTTCAGTGGAGAGGCAGGGTGAGGGGGAGGGAACGGGAACTGATGATGATGATGATGATGATGATGGTGATGATGGTGATGATGGTGATGATGGTGATGATGATGCTACTGATGGCGATGGTGATGCTGCTGATGCCGCTGATGATGATAATGATGCTGGTGACGATGAAGAAAACTATATTAATGTTGGTCAGGATGATGATGACGATGATGATGCTGCTGCTGATGATGATGATGATCATCATCGTCATGGTGGTAAGGAGGAAGGGCAGGTGGAGGAAGAGGATGATAATGATAGCATTCAGGAGAAAGAGTGGGACTTTCGTACATGTTGTGAGCGCTAATGATCTGGGTCGAGCTTAGTGGATTGCCTTTGTGCCTCGGCGCCCAAGGACGGGGCCCCATTATCTGCCCTTCTCTGGCAAGTGCTGGCCGTGTATAATATTCTCACAGGTTGCCAAGCCGAGGCGCTGCCCGATGCCCCAAGTGCATCCGCACAATTCCAATTGTTTCTGAAAGCCCATCAGTTAGGGTAAGCTTCTCCGTGCCCGCAGTCGGGGAACGCACATTTGTCACCGCATCATTTGCCCTTGTGTGGCAAGTGTCGCGCGCGTATACTATTCTCACGGACTGCCAAGCCGAGACACTGCCCGACGCCCAAAAGTGCCTCCGCGCAACACGTTTTTCCCCCCTTTGTCTTAGCTTTGCAGCCCGGCCCGCGGAAGCTCTGCGCTCGTGCCCCCCCCTCCTCTCAAGGATCACTTGGAAGAGGAGGACGGCGAGGAGGAGGAAGAGGAGGGACGCCGAGGATGATGATGATGATGATGATGATGATGATGATGATGATGATGATGATGATGATGATGATGATGATGATGATGCTGATGATGATGATGATGATGATGATGATGATGATGATGATGATGATGATGATGATAATGATGATGATGATGATGATGAGAGGAGGAGGAGGAGGAGGAGGAGGAGGAGGAGGAGGAGGAGGAGGAGGAGCGATGAGAGAGAACAGGCCATGAGAGAGAGGGAGGATAGAGAGAACGGAGAAGAGAGAGAGAGAGAGAGAACGGAGAGCTGCAGCCTGAGAGGACCGGGTGCACACGCACGTTCGGTATCCTTGCTTCTGCGATGTGCACACATGCTGCAGGCCCTGTGCTGCGGAAGTTTCCTGCGCCGCGGGCGTCGGCCGTCGTGCCCAACCCGGTCGGGTGCCTGGACCACGTCGGCCTGCATCTGCGGTGGGGGGCACGGGCCTGTCGGGCCTGCCGCTCCGCAGGCGCGGGCAGGAGCCGTACACGACCAGCGTTCTGCTGCGCGTGCCCGACCCCCGGGGGGGCTCCTCGCGGGCGCGCGGGGAGCGAGCCATCTGGTCGCAGGGGTAGCTTGGCACACCCGGGAAGGATATTCGCGTGCCCGCCCTGGCGTTCTCGAGTTCCACAGCGTGGAGCCTGTGCTGGAGGGTGGCGCTTCTCTCTCTCTCTCTCTCTGTCTCTCTCGCTCTCTCTTTTTCTCTCTCTCTCTCTGTCTCTCTCTCTCTCTGTCTCTCTCTCTCTCTCTTTCTCTCTCTCTCTCTCTTTTTCTCTCTCTCTCTCTCTTTCTCTCTCTCTCTCTCTCTCTCTCTTCTGCACGCTGAAGCAACGCAGCCAGGGCTGCACCTCAGATGCTTCTCCGTGCTCGCCCGGCGGCAGAGGGCGTGGGCCGGCCACGCTCATCACTTCCGTTTTGCGAGCCTCTGCGGTTCAAGCGGTGGCGAAGCGTCCTGGCGTGCCTACAGGCCTACCGAGCAATGTTCTAAGCACCTTGTGCTGTTTCCACGAAGTGTTCTTAGGGCATTTCTGGCGGAGCCTGTCTCGTTTTAAACACATCGTGTGTGTGTTCTAAGGACGTTGTCTTGTTCTTGGAACGTTGTTGGGTTCTACAACCAGTTCGTGGTAGGCCTGTAGGAATGCCGGGACGGTAGGTCCCTGCCCAAGCGGCAGGCTCGGTGGTGGTGGTGGGGAGCGCCCCGGCGGGCAGGAGCGCAGCGCGGCGCATGAGCCATACATGTGTACAATTATAGACACACACATTTGTATATGTATGCTTCCTTCTCTCTCTCTCTCTCGATATATATATATACACATATATATATATATGTATGTCTCTCTATATATATATATATGTACAAGGCTGCATTGGTGCTTCGCGCCATGCACCTTGTTTCTTGCAGCTTCGGGGCGGTTGGACTGTCGCGCCTTCTTCTTTTCCCTTTGAGGCGTGCTCGCTCGCTCGTATCACGGAGAAGCGGGGGAAGGGGAGAAGGGGGCAGTTAATTAGGGAAGGGCAAAGACTGTGAGTCGGAGACGACGGGCGTACGGAATGGCGTTTATGGAAACTGCTGAAATCCTGGGTGCGCAACCGAATTTACTGAAAAATGGTTGCGAACCTGGGGTTGTGGGCAAACTGCGGCTTCCCGTAATGAAATACCATCTGCGCGGGCGAGAACTCAGGGATCTACATGGGGGCCTGCCGAAGCGGTGTGAGGGCCTTGTGGCCCATCTCGGAGCCACCACGGACTGTCCTCGGGGCGTCTTGGGACTGCCGATCGCCCGTTTGCACGCTTGGGTGAACGCGGAAAAGACGCCCTGGAGAGCTGGAACTCCTGGGTGGTGCTGTCGAGGAGCGCCCAGATGGTGTCTCCCGGCGGTGGGGAGAGGCGGCGGCGGGGCGGCGCGCGGCGCGCGCCCCAAGGCCTGCAGCGCATTGCTTTTTTCAATCGCGGCGTTCCTCCTCATTCTCGGCCTCTGAGAGGCCGCCTTCGGGCACCGGGGCCGTCGATCGGCGGCGAGCGAGGGAGGGGGAAGTGAGAAGGAGAAGGGCCGCTCAGAAGGCGGCGGGGCTTCTCAGAACTCCCCCGGCCTTCCGAGAGGTTTTCTGCGTCTTCGGGGAATGCCTCGAAAGCTCCGCAGGAGGCCAGTAAAACGACGCGAAGATCGGGACAAAAGCGAATCGGGATAACTCGAAATCTCTGAGAATCGGCGGGTTTGGAGGATGTATTGGGCGCCGCGGCCGCTCCAGAGCGTTACGGAACGCTTCAAGAGCGCTCCGGAACGCTCTGGATCGATTTATCACGATCCCAGCCCTGTTTTTAGCCGGGGGGCTCCCGAGCCGTCTGACAAGTCCTTCTCCTTCTCACTTCCAACCCTGGCCCGCCGCCGAATCGATTCAGGATGATGAATCGCCCTGGGGCAGCTCTCCGCAGCGTCCCCGCCGCGGCCGCCGCCTCGGCTGGCAACCGCATCGGCGAAGGCACCGCGCAAACCCCAGGCCCGCGCGACGCGCGGATGGCGCGCCTGCGCGCGCGTAGATCGCAGCCTTTTGTGGGCCTGCGCCCGCTCGCCCCATGGCTGTGGAAGCATGTCGGGAGCCCTGGGGCTGTGGACCGAGAAGGCCGCAGGGCGTCTTTTTCCCAGAGGCGACACCGCGCAAGGCGCCCACCCTGCGCTCCAGGCAGGGCGGCCGGCCGAGGGGGTCAGCGCAGTCGCCACCGCCGTCGACGTCGTTGCCGTCGCCACCGCCGTCGTCGCCGCCGCTGGTGGTGCCGTCGCCGTCCTCGTGGTCGTCGTCGTCGTCGTCGCCGCCGCCGCTGCCGTCGTCGTGGTGATCGTCGTCGTCGTCGTCGTCGTCGTCGTCGCCGTCGCCGTCGCCGTCGCCGTCGCCGTCGCCGTCGTCGCCGTCTGTTGCAGTGAGGCAGATTTTCACTGATAGGTTCAGCGTCAGGAGCTTCTGTCCGTGACCAATTTTGGCTCAAGGGTAAAACACCTAGTCTGTCTCCGTCTGCCACAGTTGGTAGCGGAGCGTGGCCTGGGCGAGGTGCCATGGGCGGAGGCGACCCTGCCACGAGGTAGGCGGTCTGCCGCTCGCGCGCCCTCGTCCGCGGCCGCGCTCGCACTGACGAAGCAGCGTGGGATCCACGGCCAAGGTGATCATGCCCGCCGACGGCGAAGCGGGGACGGAGGCGACGGAGTTCCACGTGGGCACTGGCAGCCAGGAGGCTCCAGGCAGCAGCTCGGGCAGCCAGAACGCCACGGTGACCATCCGACGCGAGGAGCTCAGGGACTTGATCAAGAGTGTAGTGTCAGAGACTATCAGATCAGGGGCTCCGGACGGAGGAGGTCATCGAGGAGTTGCTCACGAGGAGAAGTCACATGACGAGTGGCACGACACCGGCAAGGATCCCTGGCGAGAGGGTCGTGATCGAGGAGCTCCCAGTGGGGAGCGTGAGGCTGGAGGTGAGGGTCTCCAGCGAGATCGCCAAGAGGGAGATAAGGACGCCAGAGGAGAAGGCCGGTGGCGTGACGCAGGCGGAGGCTGGAACAGCTGCGACGGCGGCCAGAGCAAGTCCGGGTCCGCGGAGGCCTGGAGCTCAGGCGACTGGAACGGCAGCTGGGCGGACCGCCGGAGATCGGCGTGGGACGCCGGAGACGGTGGAGGCTGGGGGGGTCGAGGCGATTTCAGCGACCCACCCACCTGGCCCGGGTGGGCCCACTACCGACAATGGAAGCGAGCGCTTAGGCGCTGGAACACGAACACGGACGTGAAGCTCTGGAGGCGTGCCGAGAAGTTTCTCAAGCTCTTCGAGTACAGCTTCCAGGCCAAGTTCGAGGACATCAGCGAGGACAAGCTGTGCTCGACAGAGTGGATTGACGTCATCCTTCAGCGCATGGACCTCATGGCTGGCGAGCGGGATGGCGACGACCTCCGGCGTGCTGGCAGGAAGGCCTTCTTCGAAGCATCCAGGGAGACCAAGGAGGGGCTAACGCAGTTCGTCCACAGACGAGAGGCCCAGCTTCAGGAGGCCGAGGGCATGGATCTTTGGATGAGCTCCAAGCTGAAGGGGTTGCTGTTGGAGGAAGGAGCTGGCCTCTCAGCACAGGGAGTCCAGAACCTGCGCGCCCTGACCCAGGGCAGGACCGACTTCGAGCACGTGGCGTGGGCGCTGAAGCAGATGGATGCCGGAGGAGCCGAGCGGCCCCCCCCCGGTCGCAGCGGCGCGGCGCTTGTTGCAGTGAGGCAGATTTTCACTGATAGGTTCAGCGTCAGGAGCTTCTGTCCGTGACCAATTTTGGCTCAAGGGTAAAACACCTAGTCTGTCTCCGTCTGCCACAGTTGGTAGCGGAGCGTGGCCTGGGCGAGGTGCCATGGGCGGAGGCGACCCTGCCACGAGGTAGGCGGTCTGCCGCTCGCGCGCCCTCGTCCGCGGCCGCGCTCGCACTGACGAAGCAGCGTGGGATCCACGGCCAAGGTGAATCGGGATGCGGGGATGAGGCGAATGCGGGGACGAGGCGAGGAGTTCCACGTGGGCAACTGGCACGCCAGCGGGCTCCAGCAGCAGCAGCAGCTCGGGCAGCCAGAAGCCACGGTGACCATCCGACGCGAGGAGCTCAGGGACTTGATCAAGAGGTGTCGTGTCAGAACTATCAGATCAGGGGCTCCGGACGGAGGAGGTCCCATCGAGGAGTTGCTCAGAGGAGAAGTCACATGACGATTGGCAACGACAACCGGCAAGGATCCCTGCGAGAGGTTCGTGATCGAGGAGCTCCCATTGGGGGAGCGTGAGGCTGGAGGCGAGGGTCTCCAGCGAGATCGCCAAGATGGAGACAAGGACGCCAGAGGAGAAGGCCGGTGGCGTGACACAGGCGGAGGCTTGAACAGCTGCGACGGCGGCCAGGGCAAGTCCGGGCCCGCGGAGGCCTGGAGCTCAGGCGACTGGAACGGCAGCTGGGCGGACCGCCGGAGATCGGCGTGGGACGCCGGAGACGGTGGAGGCTGGGGGGGTCGAGGCGATTTCAGCGACCCACCCACCTGGCCCGGGTGGGCCCACTACCGACAATGGAAGCGAGCGCTTAGGCGCTGGAACACGAACACGGACGTGAAGCTCTGGAGGCGTGCCGAGAAGTTTCTCAAGCTCTTCGAGTACAGCTTCCAGGCCAAGTTCGAGGACATCAGCGAGGACAAGCTGTGCTCGACAGAGTGGATTGACGTCATCCTTCAGCGCATGGACCTCATGGCTGGCGAGCGGGAGGGCGACGACCTCCGGCGCGCTGGCAGGAAGGCCTTCTTCGAAGCATCCAGGGAGACCAAGGAGGGGCTAACGCAGTTCGTCCACAGACGAGAGGCCCAGCTTCAGGAGGCCGAGGGCATGGATCTTTGGATGAGCTCCAAGCTGAAGGGGTTGCTGTTGGAGGAAGGAGCTGGCCTCTCAGCACAGGGAGTCCAGAACCTGCGCACCCTGACCCAGGGCAGGACCGACTTCGAGCACGTGGCGTGGGCGCTGAAGCAGATGGATGCCGGAGGAGCCGAGCGGCTCCTCCCCGGTCGCAGCGGCGCTGCGCTGCTGGCCGAGAGTGAGGGCTTCGGCCCGGGTGCTAGTGAGGCCGCGAGCGGTGCTTTTCAGACCTCTCCTCCTCCTCCCCCCGGTCGGTCAGAGGTAGGTGCCGAGGGTGAGGAGGACGACGCCAACTACTACGACTACGACGAGGAGGTCGAAGGCGACTCAGGAGGGGAGTCGGCTTGGGACGCCGAGGCGCTGCTCGCAGAGCTGGAGGATCTCAACTTGTGCGAGGACCAGCTGGAGGAGTTCTGGGTCACGATGGAGGGTCGGCGTCCGGCGGGACGGACGTGGAAGCAGAACAAGGAGCTGAAGAGGGCGGCCCGGAAGGACCGTGAGTACTTCGGCGCGAAGCCGAAGGCGGGTGAACGGCATCCACCTCGCCGCCCTCCCCCTCCTGCAGCGGGGGCATCTCGGACGAGAGGCTCCAGCAGTCGAGGCGATCGAGGAGCTTCCGCCAGAGGCCGGGAAGGTCGAGGCGTCCGCGGCAGGCTGACGATCGAGCAGCAGATGAAGGTGACGAGGTGCAAGCGGTGCCAGCAGAAAGGGCACTGGGGACGAGAGTGCCCGAAGTTCGGTGACCACGTCGGAGGCGGTCAGGCCGGTGGAGATCAGCGAGCCTGGGCTGGAGGAGAGAGGCAGAAGATGTCGGCCTACATGTTCGAGGGCTTCTCCGGCGAGAGTGTCCCCCTGTGGAGGGACGAGGCTGACCAGATCTCCTCCGGGGCGGTCTACATCGTGGCTGAGGCGGACCAGGCGCTGGTCGATCCTGGGGCCGGGAGCGACCTGGTAGGAGTGCAGGCGCTCAACCGGGAGGCCCAGGCGCTTGCCACTCACGGACTGACGTACGTCGAGATCCCTCGGTCCCACCGCCCGATCAAGGCCGCTCACGGGATCGGTGGCATGGGCAGGGTCATCAGCGTGGTGCTTTTCCCCCTGTGCCTGGGAGGCGTGTTCGGGATCATCGAGACTACTGTGCTGGCGGATAATGTGCCTCACATCCTTTCGGTGAATTTGCTTGATTTCCTCAAGTGCCTGATCGATTTGCCAGGCAACGAGATGACCTCCCAGACTCTGGACGAGGTGATTCCTTTGAATCGTCTACCCTCTGGTCATCGCCTGGCGCAGATAGTTTGCAAGCTAGCCACGCCCGCCCGCGTTCCCGACTCGGCGCTCAGGCGCTACCCGTTTTTGAAGAAGGACTCTTTTGAGATCGGGGGCAGAGCGCCCCCCGTGATGTCAGACGACGGGGTTGTGTCGCAGTACCTGCTCTCCCTCTCTCTCCTGATCGTCATCCTCAGCCTCGGTACAACAATGTGGGGACCGTGTATGGGGAAGCTCGGGGACCTTCGGGAGCACTCAGACAAGTTCCAGGGGAAGGTCTTGGGCGGCCTCAGGTGGCCACGAGCTCAGCTAGCGTCAGATCACTGGGCCGGGGCCTCGGGATCAAGTCAAGCTAAGGTGAAGGGCCGACAGCCTCGAGCACGAGCAGGACCCAGGAGGGCGAGTTGGGTCCTCGTCGCGCGGTCTGCCCTGTTGGTTTCTTCCGTAGCCAGTTTGGGCTCAATTGCAGAAGCTTTCAATCATACACGTTCCTCCGACCAGAGGCAGCACTCGGAGAGGTCAAGCGATGTTGCTGGCGCTCTGGCTGGCGTGGACGCTCTCCCAGCAGGTCATGGGAGGCAAGACCGAGCCAAGGGCGAAGAAAGCGACAGAGGAGTTTCTTGCTCGACGTCGGAACGAGTCAGAGTCAGAGATCTCTCTCGAGTCCTCAGTCGATACGGAGATGCCGGGCACTTTCGTCAATCCGACGGCCGAGTTCACGGCGCAGTAGTTGGAGCCGGGACCTTCCAGTGGACCGGGCAACGGTTCGACGGCCTCGGCAGGGGCAGTCGAGGTTCAGGCGCCGCGGGAGCCGGCACCTGGAGCATCACGGTCGACCGACCAGCCGCTGTGGACGGTAGAGGAGGCCCACCCGCCCGCGACGCAGCCGGCAGCGGGCGGGGCCCCAGCTCCGGCAGGACTCCCGCCTACTCAGCCTCGGCAGCCGCGCGGGGACGCAGGCTGGCCGAGAGACTGGCCGACGCTGCAGCCTCAGGGGGCGTCAGTACCTCACGGGAATCCCCAGCTGGGACCTCCCGCAGCAGTCAAACCCCCGCCTGGTTTCATGACAGCAGGATGGGGACCATCATCGTCAGGCGCGGGGACGACTCCTGTGGCAGCGGCGAGCTCATCCTCGGGCTCCGGGGGTCCACCCGCAGCCGAGCAGGTGCCGCTCAAGCCGCCACCCAAGCCGCCGCCCGCCTGTCAGCATCCCGCCGACAGGATCAAATACTATGGGAACCAGCACGGATCGGGATCAAGGTGCTTGCAGTGTGGGCAGCGACTGGTGTGGGCGCCGCGAGGCGCTCAGGGCCCGGCAGGTCCTCCTCAGCAGTCGGCTGCAGAGGCCGCGCGGGCCGCCGCCGCCTCGGCGCAGCAGGCAGTGGACATGCTCCAGAACGACCCCACCTTTCGCGCTGGCGGGGCGGCGCTGACGACGGTCAACTCACTGAGTACCCTGCTGCAGGGACTACAGTGGCAGCTGTCCCAGGTGCCCGAGGGCGTGAGGGCGCTCTCCCGCGTGCAGGAGGCGTTGGACCAGATGGCGACGATCGCGATGGCGGCTCAGAGTACTCCTACCCAGGTGGAGGAGGGCCTCCAGCAGATCTTTCAGCAGCTGCTGGCGATCAAGGGGTCGCTGGGGGCCTTCGAGGAGTTCGGGGAGGTGGTGGACACCATGCAGCAGACGATGGTGGGCATGCAGATGCAGCTGAACACCGTGGAGGCGACCGTGCAGCAGGTGGCGATGATGCTTGTGCAGATAGGCAACGCAGTGACGGGTCTCTACAATCATCAAGTGGCCGCTCAGCAAGTGATCGCCCAGCAGATGGAGGTGGTCAGCGCGGCGCCGACCTCGGGGCAGCACAGCTCCGGGGATCCGTGGCAGGCCCAGGCGGGGGGACAGCCTCCGCCGCCGGACCACCCGCCGCCGGGCTGGAGTCCTCCACAGGGGCAGGGAGGAGCTCTTGCCGCGTCGACGACGACGACGGGTCAGCCCGTCAGCTCAATGCTCAGCGAGCTGGGACCCATCCCGGAGGAGGCCCCGGTGCTGGACGGCCTGGAGTGGGAGGTCCTTCCAGACCATCTCTAGAGAGCCTAGAGGCCAGCGGGAGGCGACAGGCCTCCTGCGAAAAGGGCCCGAGTTTCAGCATCTCTGCCTGTTTCGCTCAGTGCGACTGCGAGAAGCACGACCCTCACTGCACTTCTGGCCCTCGAGGGGCATCTCAGATACAGGGCACCCCTCCCTCCCTTTCCTCTCCCCTCAACTCATCGCGCGGACCGAAACGATCGAGGCAGACTTGGGGCGATCTGGGGCCCGAGTGGCTGGACGGGGACGCCACCAATGACGACCATGAGGTGGCTTGCGGGGCCTCGATCCGGAAAGCTCTCGGCGAGTGTGCGGCTATGTTTGGGTTCCGGGGAGCGGGGGAGAGTCAGCAGCTGGGGCTTGACGAAAGCTACCCCATCCGCCGGAGAGCCAAGGTCTCCTTCTCCGAGGTGTTTTCTCCTCCTAGGATTGCTCCTGAGGTGGCCAAGGCGGGGGCCCCCCTCGGAGCTCGGGCCAGCTGGGACCTTCGCCAGGGATGGGATTCGTCTCGAAGGTCTGACGTCAGAGAGCTCTGGAGGCACCTCGAGGAAGACAAGCCAGAGACCGTCTGGCTGTGTCCTGAATGTAGGGCGTTCTCCGCGATCACTCGCATCAATCGAGATAGGATGGACCCCGCGGAGTGGCAGAGGATCGTGTCAGACGGCGTTCGGGATCTGGTGCTCTGTATGGAGATCGCTGAGCACCAAGTCAACCAAGGCAGATACTTCGCGTTCGAGCATCCTCTCTACGCGTCGTCTTGGGGCTCGTTCGTCGTTCGCTGTGTCTCGTCGCTCCCGGGGGTTAGGCGGATCCGTGTCGATATGTGCAGTTTCGGGATGCAGGTGGACAGTCGAGGACTGAATAAGAAGCCTACAGGACTACTGTCCAACCACCCGCTTCTCCTCCAGCGTCTGGAGGGGCACCTCTGCACCGGGGGACATCAGCATGCGGTCCTTGAAGGGGGTTCGATCACCACCAAGGCGAGTCGCTATCCTCTCCAGTTTTCCCGAACCGTGGCCAGAGCCGTGGCGGAGCACTGGGCGGGGGCCCCCGTTCGGAGTAAGGCGGCTTGGGCCGACCTCGTTGAGCATGACTACCCGGAAGGGGAGGTCGGGCCAGCGGAGGGGGAGAGCGAGGTCGTCTCGAGCGAGAGCGAGGACGAGCCTGAGACTCGACCGACATCGAAAGGAGGCAGGACCACTTTCGAAGAGATCGAACCTAGTGAGGACGAGAAGAGATTAATTTACAAGCTCCACGTGAACATGGGGCATCCCGAGGTCAGGAAGTTTGCGAGGGTGCTCAGGGCTGGAGGAGCGAAGCGCCGACTCGTGCGCTGGGCCAGTACTAAGTTTCACTGTTCCGAGTGTGCGGAAAGGGCCCGATCGGGCCTTCATCGAAGGGTGGCGCTCCCGCGCACGTTTAGGTTCAACCACATTGTGGGAGTGGACCTCATATACTTGGAGTTCCAAGGGGTGACGAGGCCGTATCTCAACATTGTGGACCACGGGTCCAACCTTCAAGTGATGGTTCGAGTCCCCTCTGCGACGGCCTCAGAGGTGTGGTCGGAGTTCCTTCGAGCGTGGATTAGACCTCTGGGAGCTCCCCAGTTCCTGATCTCAGACGGGGGCTCGGAATTTGGAGCGCGTTTCGCCCGCGTTCTGGAGCAGTGGGGGGTGTGCCATCACGTCTGCGACGCAGACTCCCCCTGGCAGAACGGAAGGGTTGAACGCCATGGGGGGTGGGTTAAGGAGCGAGTGCGCTCGGAGCTGGAGGCGGGGTCTTTCGTGCCGGAGACGATCGAAGAGCTCGATGACCTCATCACCGAGCTGGTTGCTCACAAGAACCGCTTCTGGCACCGCGGAGGGTTCTCCCCCCTCCAACTCGTTTTCGGAGAGAACCCCCGCCTCCCCCACGACATCCTCTCCGACGACCACCGGGGGCTTCCCGGCTGGCAGGATCTCATTCGCCCTTCGGCTGAGCAGGACGAGGCCGGGGCCGAGTTTGCGAGAGCGCAGCAGATTCGGGCCGAGGCTCGACGGTTGGCGATGGAGACGACATCTCGCGAGAAGATCAGCCGCGCCTCGAGGGCGAAGCCGCCAGTCGTTCAAAGGTACGCTCCGGGGCAGTGGGTGTTCGTGTGGCGACACTTTTCCCGCGCGTCCTCCAGAGCCGACGCCCTCGGCCGTCGGAGAGACGGGTGGTGCGGTCCGGGGGTGGTCGTTCTTAGTGAGGGGGGGACCGTGTGGGTGGCCGTTAGGGCCCGTTTGTGGAAGTGTAGTCAGGAGCAGCTGCGACTGGCCAGTCCCGAGGAGGAGTACGGACTTCAGTTAGCCCAAGACCCCCAGTGGCAGGAGCTTCTCCTTGCCTCGCGCACTAAGCGAGTTTCGGCCGTCGATGTGCAGAGAGAAGGCCCTCCTCCCGATGACTCGCTCGACGAACCCGCGATCGTGGACCCCGACCCGGGACCGAGGATCCCGGGGCCGGCGGCGGTCCCTCGGGAGGAGGTCGGGCCCGAGGAAAGGAGCTCTCGGCCCAATCCTTCTCGGGTCGGGCCCATGGGCCTTCCGAGGCCACCTCACTCGAGGGCGGGATCTCGAGCCGGATCCGTGGTGGCTCAGCCGGGTTCGAGGCTGCCCTCAATTCCTGAGACTCGAGAGCCGTCCGAGATGGCCAGGTCGATCACCCCTCCTACCGCCCCTCCTTCTCCTCGCCGGGATGAGAGGGATGAGGATGGTCCGGGAGAGTCCAGGAGTCCGACGGACGCCCACGGACCGCCCAAGGAAAGGGCGGAAAGGGGGAGGGAGGGGAGGGGGAGAGGGGGGGGGAAAGGAGGAGGGGGGAGGAGGGGGAAAAGGGGGGTGGGGGGAGGGGGGAGGGGGGGGGGGGGGGGAGGGAAGGAGTGGGAGGGGGGAAGAAGGAAGGGGGGGAAGGGGGGGGGGAAAGGGAGAGGGAGGTGGGGGGGAGGGGGGGGGGGGAGAGGAGGGGGGGGGAGGGGGGGGAAGAGGAAGTGGGAAGGAAGGGGACGGGGGGGGGGAGAGGCGACGAGCGGGAACGGGGACCCGGCTATCCCTCCTCCTCCCGCCCCTGTCTCCTTGCCTCCCGCTCCCACCCCGGCCGAGGGGAGACAGAGTCGAGCGAGGCTGAGGCAGCCATCCGACGTGCCCCTGTGCATTGCGCGAGCTCGGGCCGAGAGCTGCCCGCCCGAGATGAAGCGGGCCAAGACGGAGGGAGGCTCCGACTCCTCGGCGCCCGCCCCGCCCGAGGTACCGAGCCCGGAGGGGACCTCTCTCCTTCCCCCCTCGCCTGAGGTCGGTGGTGGTGGTGACAGTCCAGGGCCAGGACCCTCCCAGGAGCGTCCCCCTATGATCTCCGGAAGTGAGCCAGCCGCCTCTGTCCGTGACCGTGTGAGAGCGATTGAGGGACGTGGTCGGTCAAGATCCCCTAGCGGAGCCGGGTTTGAGGGGACCACTGAGGATTTCGGGCTGGCGGCCGAGCAGGGGGGCGTTAGGGTTTTCCCCATGCAGTCGAGCTGGACCGGGGTCTGCGAGGACGGTGGCACCTTCGCCACGGGTCGAGGGGCCGAGGTTTCTCTGAAAAAGCTTTCTCCGGCCGAGCGGGCTAAGTTTAGTGCCTCGGACCAGAAGGAATGGGCGGCTATGATGGGGACCGGGGCCGTTCGAGTCGCCCCTCCGGCTAGGGCGAAAGTCATCCGACGTGAGCTTCCGGACAGGATCATCTCCAGCCGGATGGTTCGCAGGTGGAAGCCGGTGGAAGGAACGTTTGCCGAGCCGGAGGCAAAATCGAGGTGGTGCGTGCACGGCCATCGTGACCCAGACTCGGGCTCACTGGCAGTGTACGCACCAACTCCCCAGACCTCGTCGATCATGATGTTTCTGCAGGTCTCAGCCAACCTGCATCAGCTTCTGGACATAGCCGACGTTAAGAACGCCTTCTGTCAGTCCAATCCCATGCAGCGTGCCGCAGGCCAGATCTTCGTTGAGCCCTGCGAGGGGATAGACTTGGAGCCGGGGGCCCTCATCGAGCTTCTGGTGAATGTGTATGGGCTGGACGACGCCCCTGTGGCGTGGAGGCGCACGGTCGTTAGCTACCTAGAGCAGAACGGCTTCGTCCGAAGCCTGTTGGAACCGTGCTGGTGGATGCGCTATGGGTCCCAGGGCCAGATCCTCAACATGATGTTGCTAGAAGTAGATGACTTCATGATCGGCAGCTGCGACTCGACCTCGAGAGCCTGGGTCCGGCAGTTGCTGGAGGCCAGGTTCAAGTTCGGCAAGTACCGGGACTGCCACGCGGGTCCCGTGGACTTCGCCGGACGGCGGATCACGCTTGGGGAGCAGAAGATAACCGTTGATCAAGAAAAATACATCCTCGAGGAGATTCGGCCCCTGAGTTTAGCCAGGGGGAGGATGTCACGTAGTGACTCCCCACTCGAGCCTGACGAATTTCGAGCACTCAGGTCCCTGGTATATAAGTTTAACTGGGTCGGCAGGGAATCCAGGCCAGAGGCCGCAGGCATCGCGTCGATCCTGGCCAGTCGTTTGAAGAGCGCGACGATTTACGATGTTTCCTGTGCCAACAAGTTGGTCAAACATCTTCGGACGACGGCCTCTCGAGGCCTGACGATCTGGAGCCTGGACCCGGACCGTATGGCGTTTGTGTCGTTTTCAGACGCCGGGGGAGTAGGAGCGGATATCAAGATGAATGATGACCGGGGGCTCCCGGCCGACCCAACCCAGGGGGCTTGGTTGGTGCTGGCCACTGACAAGTCCGTGCTGTTGAACAGCTCGGTCAAGGCGTCATTCCTGGGCTGGAGGAGTAGTAAGCTACGACGTAAGGTCCCGTCCACCCTGGCCGGGGAAACCCAGGCGTTGTCCGCCGCCGTGGCGGAGGTGGAGTACCTTCAAGTGCTCTACAGGGACGTGATGTTCCAGGACGTGGACGTCCCTGAGTGCAGGAGGGCCTCAGGGCCCTTCACCACTGTGCTTCGTAGGGATTGCAAGTTGGGGTCCCGGGAGAACCAGGTGCACGTCGTAGATGCAAAGTCCATCTACGACACGATGTTGAAGGAGGGGAACGCCAGCGCCAAGGACAGGCGCACTGCACTGGACCTCGCAATCATTTGCGAAGCACTAGAACGAGCGCGCGGAAGCGTGCGATGGATCCCACACGGCAGGATGCCGGTAGATCCACTGACAAAGGATGACATCACCAAGAGCAATGCCGCCCTGGCCGACCTCATGACTCGAGGCCGACTCATCCTGGTGGACGAGAGCTCCGAGCTGGATCGCCGCCGAGCGGCACCAGAGCTCAAGGATCGCTCCCAGCTGGCGTCTAGAAGGCAGTTGGCCCAGAGTCAGAGCATGCTGTCGTGGCAGGAGTTCCTGGACCAGGAGCTCTACCAGGTAGGTGGTGGTGGTGGTGGTGGTCCTATCTCCCCCCTTTCCTCTCCCTCTCGGCCGGACGGTCCTCCCGGCCTACCTTCACCATCATTTCAATAGTCTTCCATCGTTGCTCTCATTCTCACCTTGTTTTCTTGAATACGGCCGTCCTGGGGGGCGGAGGCTTCCATGGAGAGCCGCCACCGTGTGCTGCGCTTTTCCGCGAATGGGTGGTCACAGTTCTCCTGACATGGGGAGAGCTGAACCTAGAAGAAAGTTTGACCAGTGTTGCAGTGAGGCAGATTTTCACTGATAGGTTCAGCGTCAGGAGCTTCTGTCCGTGACCAATTTTGGCTCAAGGGTAAAACACCTAGTCTGTCTCCGTCTGCCACGCGCTGCTGGCCGAGAGTGAGGGCTTCGGCCCGGGTGCTAGTGAGGCCGCGAGCGGTGCTTTTCAGACCTCTCCTCCTCCTCCCCCCGGTCGGTCAGAGGTAGGTGCCGAGGGTGAGGAGGACGACGCCAACTACTACGACTACGACGAGGAGGTCGAAGGCGACTCAGGAGGGGAGTCGGCTTGGGACGCCGCGGCGCTGCTCGCAGAGCTGGAGGATCTCAACTTGTGCGAGGACCAGCTGGAGGAGTTCTGGGTCATGATGGAGTGTCGGCGTCCGGCGGGACGGACGTGGAAGCAGAACAAGGAGCTGAAGAGGGCGGCCCGGAAGGACCGTGAGTACTTCGGCGCGAAGCCGAAGGCGGGTGAACGGCATCCACCTCGCCGCCCTCCCCCTCCTGCAGCGGGGGCATCTCGGACGAGAGGCTCCAGCAGTCGAGGCGATCGAGGAGCTTCCGCCAGAGGCCGGGAAGGTCGAGGCGTCCGCGGCAGGCTGACGATCGAGCAGCAGATGAAGGTGACGAGGTGCAAGCGGTGCCAGCAGAAAGGGCACTGGGGACGAGAGTGCCCGAAGTTCGGTGACCACGTCGGAGGCGGTCAGGCCGGTGGAGATCAGCGAGCCTGGGCTGGAGGAGAGAGGCAGAAGATGTCGGCCTACATGTTCGAGGGCTTCTCCGGCGAGAGTGTCCCCCTGTGGAGGGACGAGGCTGACCAGATCTCCTCCGGGGCGGTCTACATCGTGGCTGAGGCGGACCAGGCGCTGGTCGATCCTGGGGCCGGGAGCGACCTGGTAGGAGTGCAGGCGCTCAACCGGGAGGCCCAGGCGCTTGCCACTCACGGACTGACGTACGTCGAGATCCCTCGGTCCCACCGCCCGATCAAGGCCGCTCACGGGATCGGTGGCATGGGCAGGGTCATCAGCGTGGTGCTTTTCCCTCTGTGCCTGGGAGGCGTGTTCGGGATCATCGAGACTACTGTGCTGGCGGACAACGTGCCACACATCCTCTCGGTGAATTTGCTTGACTTCCTCAAGTGCCTGATCGATTTGCCAGGCAACGAGATGACCTCCCAGACTCTGGACGAGGTGATTCCTTTGAATCGTCTACCCTCTGGTCATCGCCTGGCGCAGATAGTTTGCAAGCTTGCCACGCCCGCCCGTGTTCCCGACTCGGCGCTCAGGCGCTACCCGTTTTTGAAGAAGGACTCTTTTGAGATCGGGGGCAGAGCGCCCCCCGTGATGTCAGACGATGGGGTTGTGTCGCAGTACCTGCTCTCCCTCTCCCTCCTGATCGTCATCCTCAGCCTCGGGACAACAATGTGGGGACCGTGTATGGGGAAGCTCGGGGACCTTCGGAAGCACTCAGACAAGATCCAGGGGAAGGTCTTGGGCGGCCTCAGGTGGCCACGAGCTCAGCTAGCATCAGATCACTGGGCCGGGGCCTCGGGATCAAGTCAAGCTAAGGTGAAGGGCCGACGGCCTCGAGCACGAGCAGGACCCAGGAGGACGAGTTGGGTCCTCGTCGCGTGGTCTGCCATGGTGATTTCTTCCGTAGCCAGTTTGGGCTCAATTGCAGAAGCTTTCAATCATACACGTTTCTCCGACCAGAGGCAGCACTCGGAGAGGTCAAGCGATGTTGCCGGCGCTCTGGCTGGCGTGGACGCTCCCCCAGCAGGTCATGGGAGGCAAGACCGAGCCAAGGGCGAAGAAAGCGACAGAGGAGTTTCTCGCTCGACGTCGGAACGAGTCAGAGTCAGAGATCTCTCTCGAGTCCTCAGTCGATACGGAGATGCCGGGCACTTTCGTCAATCCGACGGCCGAGTTCGCAGCGCAGCAGCTGGAGCCGGGACCTTCCAGCGGACCGGGCAACGGTTCGACGACCTCGGCAGGAGCAGTCGAGGCTCAGGCGCCGCAGGAGCCGGCACCTGGAGCATCACGGTCGACCGACCAGCCGCTGTGGACGGTAGAGGAGGCCCACCCGCCCGCGACGCAGCCGGCAGCGGGCGGGGCCCCAGCTCCGGCAGGACTCCCGCCTACTCAGCCTCGGCAGCCGCGCGGGGGCGCAGGCTGGCCGAGAGACTGGCCGACGCTGCAGCCTCAGGGGGCGTCAGTACCTCACGGGAATCCCCAGCTGGGACCTCCCGCAGCAGTCAAACCCCCGCCTGGTTTCATGACAGCAGGATGGGGACCATCATCGTCAGGCGCGGGGACGACTCCTGTGGCAGCGGCGAGCTCATCCTCGGGCTCCGGGGGTCCACCCGCAGCCGAGCAGGTGCCGCTCAAGCCGCCGCCCAAGCCGCCGCCCGCCTGTCAGCATCCCGCCGACAGGATCAAGTACTATGGGAACCGGCACGGATCGGGATCAAGGTGCTTGCAGTGTGGGCAGCGACTGGTGTGGGCGCCGCGAGGCGCTCAGGGCCCGGCAGGTCCTCCTCAGCAGTCGGCTGCAGAGGCCGCGCGGGCCGCCGCCGCCTCGGCGCAGCAGGCAGTGGACATGCTCCAGAACGACCCCACCTTTCGCGCTGGCGGGGCGGCGCTGACGACGGTCAACTCACTGAGTACCCTGCTGCAGGGACTACAGTGGCAGCTGTCCCAGGTGCCCGAGGGCGTGAGGGCGCTCTCCCGCGTGCAGGAGGCGTTGGACCAGATGGCGACGATCGCGATGGCGGCTCAGAGTACTCCTACCCAGGTGGAGGAGGGCCTCCAGCAGATCTTTCAGCAGCTGCTGGCGATCAAGGGGTCGCTGGGGGCCTTCGAGGAGTTCGGGGAGGTGGTGGACACCATGCAGCAGACGATGGTGGGCATGCAGATGCAGCTGAACACCGTGGAGGCGACCGTGCAGCAGGTGGCCATGATGCTTGTGCAGATAGGCAACGCAGTGACGGGTCTCTACAATCATCAAGTGGCCGCTCAGCAAGTGATCGCCCAGCAGATGGAGGTGGTCAGCGCGGCGCCGACCTCGGGGCAGCACAGCTCCGGGGATCCGTGGCAGGCCCAGGCGGGGGGGCAGCCTCCGCCGCCGGACCACCCGCCGCCGGGCTGGAGTCCTCCACAGGGGCAGGGAGGAGCTCTTGCCGCGTCGACGACGACGACGGGTCAGCCCGTCAGCTCAATGCTCAGCGAGCTGGGACCCATCCCGGAGGAGGCCCCGGTGCTGGACGGCCTGGAGTGGGAGGTCCTTCCAGACCATCTCTAGAGAGCCTAGAGGCCAGCGGGAGGCGACAGGCCTCCTGCGAAAAGGGCCCGAGTTTCAGCATCTCTGCCTGTTTCGCTCAGTGCGACTGCGAGAAGCACGACCCTCACTGCACTTCTGGCCCTCGAGGGGCATCTCAGATACAGGGCACCCCTCCCTCCCTTTCCTCTCCCCTCAACTCATCGCGCGGACCGACACGATCGAGGCAGACTTGGGACGATCTGGGGCCCGAGTGGCTGGACGGGGACGCCGCCAATGACGACCATGAGGTGGCTTGCGGGGCCTCGATCCGGAAAGCTCTCGGCGAGTGTGCGGCTATGTTTGGGTTCCGGGGAGCGGGGGAGAGTCAGCAGCTGGGGCTTGACGAAAGCTACCCCATCCGCCGGAGAGCCAAGGTCTCCTTCTCCGAGGTGTTTTCTCCTCCTAGGATTGCTCCTGAGGTGGCCAAGGCGGGGGCCCCCCTCGGAGCTCGGGCCAGCTGGGACCTTCGCCAGGGATGGGATTCGTCTCGAAGGTCTGACGTCAGAGAGCTCTGGAGGCACCTCGAGGAAGACAAGCCAGAGACCGTCTGGCTGTGTCCTGAATGTAGGGCGTTCTCCGCGATCAATCGCATCAATCGAGATAGGATGGACCCCGCGGAGTGGCAGAGGATCGTGTCAGACGGCGTTCGGGATCTGGTGCTCTGTATGGAGATCGCTGAGCACCAAGTCAACCAAGGCAGATACTTCGCGTTCGAGCATCCTCTCTACGCGTCGTCTTGGGGCTCGTTCGTCGTTCGCTGTGTCTCGTCGCTCCCGGGGGTTAGGCGGATCCGTGTCGATATGTGCAGTTTCGGGATGCAGGTGGACAGTCGAGGACTGAATAAGAAGCCTACAGGACTACTGTCCAACCACCCGCTTCTCCTCCAGCGTCTGGAGGGGCACCTCTGCACCGGGGGACATCAGCATGCGGTCCTTGAAGGGGGTTCGATCACCACCAAGGCGAGTCGCTATCCTCTCCAGTTTTCCCGAACCGTGGCCAGAGCCGTGGCGGAGCACTGGGCGGGGGCCCCCGTTCGGAGTAAGGCGGCTTGGGCCGACCTCGTTGAGCATGACTGCCCGGAAGGGGAGGTCGGGCCAGCGGAGGGGGAGAGCGAGGTCGTCTCGAGCGAGAGCGAGGACGAGCCTGAGACTCGACCGACATCGAAAGGAGGCAAGACCACTTCCGAAGAGATCGAACCTAGTGAGGACGAGAAGAGATTAATTTACAAGCTCCACGTGAACATGGGGCATCCCGAGGTCAGGAAGTTTGCGAGGGTGCTCAGGGCTGGAGGAGCGAAGCGCCGACTCGTGCGCTGGGCCAGCACTAAGTTTCACTGTTCCGAGTGTGCGGAAAGGGCCCGATCGGGCCTTCATCGAAGGGTGGCGCTCCCGCGCACGTTTAGGTTCAACCACATTGCGGGAGTGGACCTCATATACTTGGAGTTCCAAGGGGTGACGAGGCCGTATCTCAACATTGTGGACCACGGGTCCAACCTTCAAGTGATGGTTCGATTCCCCTCTGCGACGGCCTCAGAGGTGTGGTCGGAGTTCCTTCGAGCGTGGATTAGACCTCTGGGAGCTCCCCAGTTCCTGATCTCAGACGGGGGCTCGGAATTTGGAGCGCGTTTCGCCCGCGGTCTGGGGCAGTGGGGGGTGTGCCATCACGTCTGCGACGCAGACTCCCCCTGGCAGAACGGAAGGGTTGAACGCCATGGGGGGTGGGTTAAGGAGCGAGTGCGCTCGGAGCTGGAGGCGGGGTCTTTCGTGCCGGAGACGATCGAAGAGCTCGATGACCTCATCACCGAGCTGGTTGCTCACAAGAACCGCTTCTGGCACCGCGGAGGGTTCTCCCCCCTCCAACTCGTTTTCGGAGAGAACCCCCGCCTCCCCCACGACATCCTCTCCGACGACCACCGGGGGCTTCCCGGCTGGCAGGATCTCATTCGCCCTTCGGCTGAGCAGGACGAGGCCGGGGCCGAGTTTGCGAGAGCGCAGCAGATTCGGGCCGAGGCTCGACGGTTGGCGATGGAGACGACATCTCGCGAGAAGATCAGCCGCGCCTCGAGGGCGAAGCCGCCAGTCGTTCAAAGGTACACTCCGGGGCAGTGGGTGTTCGTGTGGCGACACTTTTCCCGCGCGTCCTCCAGAGCCGACGCCCTCGGCCGTCGGAGAGACGGGTGGTGCGGTCCGGGGGTGGTCGTTCTTAGTGAGGGGGGGACCGTGTGGGTGGCCGTTAGGGCCCGTTTGTGGAAGTGTAGTCAGGAGCAGCTGCGACTGGCCAGTCCCGAGGAGGAGTACGGACTTCAGTTAGCCCAAGACCCCCAGTGGCAGGAGCTTCTCCTTGCCTCGCGCACTAAGCGAGTTTCGGCCGTCGATGTGCAGAGAGAAGGCCCTCCTCCCGATGACTCGCTCGACGAACCCGCGATCGTGGACCCCGACCCGGGACCGAGGATCCCGGGGCCGGCGGCGGTCCCTCGGGAGGAGGTCGGGCCCGAGGAAAGGAGCTCTCGGCCCAATCCTTCTCGGGTCGGGCCCATGGGCCTTCCGAGGCCACCTCACTCGAGGGCGGGATCTCGAGCCGGATCCGTGGTGGCCCAGCCGGGCTCGAGACTGCCCTCAATTCCTGAGACTCGAGAGCCGTCTGAGATGGCCAGGTCGATCACCCCTCCTACCGCCCCTCCTTCTCCCCGCCGGGATGAGAGGGACGAGGATGGTCCGGGAGAGTCCAGGAGTCCGACGGACGCCCACGGACCGCCCGGAGAGGCGACGAGCGGGAACGGGGACCCGGCTATCCCTCCTCCTCCCGCCCCTGTCTCCTTGCCTCCCGCTCCCACCCCGGCCGAGGGGAGACAGAGTCGAGCGAGGCTGAGGCAGCCATCCGACGTGCCCCTGTGCATTGCGCGAGCTCGGGCCGAGAGCTGCCCGCCCGAGATGAAGCGGGCCAAGACGGAGGGAGGCTCCGACTCCTCGGCGCCCGCCCCGCCCGAGGTGCCGAGCCCGGAGGGGACCTCTCCTTCCCCCCTCGCCTGAGGTCGGTGGTGGTGGTGACAGTCCAGGGCCAGGACCCTCCCAGGAGCGTCCCCCTATGATCTCCGGAAGTGAGCCAGCCGCCTCTGTCCGTGACCGTGTGAGAGCGATTGAGGGACGTGGTCGGTCAAGATCCCCTAGCGGAGCCGGGTTTGAGGGGACCACTGAGGATTTCGGGCTGGCGGCCGAGCAGGGGGGCGTTAGGGTTTTCCCCATGCAGTCGAGCTGGACCGGGGTCTGCGAGGACGGTGGCACCTTCGCCACGGGTCGAGGGGCCGAGGTTTCTCTGAAAAAGCTTTCTCCGGCCGAGCGGGCTAAGTTTAGTGCCTCGGACCAGAAGGAATGGGCGGCTATGATGGGGACCGGGGCCGTTCGAGTCGCCCCTCCGGCTAGGGCGAAAGTCATCCGACGTGAGCTTCCGGACAGGATCATCTCCAGCCGGATGGTTCGCAGGTGGAAGCCGGTGGAAGGAACGTTTGCCGAGCCGGAGGCAAAATCGAGGTGGTGCGTGCACGGCCATCGTGACCCAGACTCGGGCTCACTGGCAGTGTACGCACCAACTCCCCAGACCTCGTCGATCATGATGTTTCTGCAGGTCTCAGCCAACCTGCATCAGCTTCTGGACATAGCCGACGTTAAGAACGCCTTCTGTCAGTCCAATCCCATGCAGCGTGCCGCAGGCCAGATCTTCGTTGAGACCTGCGAGGGGATAGACTTGGAGCCGGGGGCCCTCATCGAGCTTCTGGTGAATGTGTATGGGCTGGACGACGCCCCTGTGGCGTGGAGGCGCACGGTCGTTAGCTACCTAGAGCAGAACGGCTTCGTCCGAAGCCTGTTGGAACCGTGCTGGTGGATGCGCTATGGGTCCCAGGGCCAGATCCTCAACATGATGTTGCTAGAAGTAGATGACTTCATGATCGGCAGCTGCGACTCGACCTCGAGAGCCTGGGTCCGGCAGTTGCTGGAGGCCAGGTTCAAGTTCGGCAAGTACCGGGACTGCCACGCGGGTCCCGTGGACTTCGCCGGACGGCGGATCACGCTTGGGGAGCAGAAGATAACCGTTGATCAAGAAAAATACATCCTCGAGGAGATTCGGCCCCTGAGTTTAGCCAGGGGGAGGATGTCACGTAGTGACTCCCCACTCGAGCCTGACGAATTTCGAGCACTCAGGTCCCTGGTATATAAGTTTAACTGGGTCGGCAGGGAATCCAGGCCAGAGGCCGCAGGCATCGCGTCGATCCTGGCCAGTCGTTTGAAGAGCGCGACGATTTACGATGTTTCCTGTGCCAACAAGTTGGTCAAACATCTTCGGACGACGGCCTCTCGAGGCCTGACGATCTGGAGCCTGGACCCGGACCGTATGGCGTTTGTGTCGTTTTCAGACGCCGGGGGAGTAGGAGCGGATATCAAGATGAATGATGACCGGGGGCTCCCGGCCGACCCAACCCAGGGGGCTTGGTTGGTGCTGGCCACTGACAAGTCCGTGCTGTTGAACAGCTCGGTCAAGGCGTCATTCCTGGGCTGGAGGAGTAGTAAGCTACGACGTAAGGTCCCGTCCACCCAGGCCGGGGAAACCCAGGCGTTGTCCGCCGCCGTGGCGGAGGTGGAGTACCTTCAAGTGCTCTACAGGGACGTGATGTTCCAGGACGTGGACGTCCCTGAGTGCAGAAGGGCCTCAGGGCCCTTCACCACTGTGCTTCGTAGGGATTGCAAGTTGGGGTCCCGGGAGAACCAGGTGCACGTCGTAGATGCAAAGTCCATCTACGACACGATGTTGAAGGAGGGGAACGCCAGCGCCAAGGACAGGCGCACTGCACTGGACCTCGCAATCATTTGCGAAGCACTAGAACGAGCGCGCGGAAGCGTGCGATGGATCCCACACGGCAGGATGCCGGTAGATCCACTGACAAAGGATGACATCACCAAGAGCAATGCCGCCCTGGCCGACCTCATGACTCGAGGCCGACTCATCCTGGTGGACGAGAGCTCCGAGCTGGATCGCCGCCGAGCGGCACCAGAGCTCAAGGATCGCTCCCAGCTGGCGTCTAGAAGGCAGTTGGCCCAGAGTCAGAGCATGCTGTCGTGGCAGGAGTTCCTGGACCAGGAGCTCTACCAGGTAGGTGGTGGTGGTGGTGGTGGTCCTATCTCCCCCCTTTCCTCTCCCTCTCGGCCGGACGGTCCTCCCGGCCTACCTTCACCATCATTTCGATAGTCTTCCATCGTTGCTCTCATTCTCACCTTATTTTCTTGAATACGGCCGTCCTGGGGGACGGAGGCTTCCATGGAGAGCCGCCACCGTGTACTGCGCTTTTCCGCGAATGGGTGGTCACAGTTCTCCTGACATGGGGAGAGCTGAACCTAGAAGAAAGTTTGACCAGTGTTGCAGTGAGGCAGATTTTCACTGATAGGTTCAGCGTCAGGAGTTTCTGTCCGTGACCAATTTTGGCTCAAGGGTAAAACACCTAGTCTGTCTCCGTCTGCCACACGTCGCCGCCGCCGCCGTCGTCGTCGTCGTCGTCGTCGTCGTCGTCGTCGTCGTCGTCGTCGTCGTCGTCGTCGCGGTGGGGACAGCGCGCCCCGCCCCAGGACCTGCGGATGGCCGATGCCGCGCTCGGCGGCCCCGAGGCAGGCGAGGTGCCGAGGTGCCTGCTGCACCGCTTCCCGAGGCCCACGGGCGGAAGGAAACGGGGACGGAAGGAACGGGCGAAGACACACAGCTCAGCCTCTCCTTCCTCCTCCTGGTCCTCTTCCTCTTCCTCCTCCTCCTGCCTTTCGGAGGCAAGCCCAATCGCGGCTTGCCTGTCGGAGTCGCCCCCGACGCGCTTGACCTTGACCTCCTCCACCTTCCCTTCCTGTTTCTGCCCCCTGTTCCTCCTCCCTCCTCCTCCTCCTCCTCCTCCTCCTTCTCCTTCTTCTTCTCCTGCTCCGCTGCGCTTCGTGGCTTCCCCCTCCTACTCCCAAGCCATGGGGGCCTCAAGCCATGAGCCCCTCGTCCCCGGGGGGTCATGCCCGCGTGATGGCTGCTCCGGCTCGAGGACGGCGCCGGACCACGTGCAGCGGTCGGCAAGGGGCGCCGTAAACAGTGGGTTGCAAGAAAGGGTGCGGCGCTCTGGCAAGAAAGGGTGCGACGTCGACCTGGAATCGACGATACATCGCCGATAAATCGGCGATAGGCCCCCGAATGTGCCCTTGGGGGTCGATGCATCCACCCCTTATGCCTATCCCCTCTAAGCATCGTTGCCCCTCATCCCCCGTCTCCATACTTCCCTCTGCGCGTGGCCGAAGCTGAGGGGGCGGCGTTCTGGCAAGATGTTGCCGCTGGTGGTTATCAGGTTCAAAGGCGTTGGGCGCAAAATATAGCTTCACGGTTGCACCGTCACCGACACGTTCGTGGATGCGCAGGTGAACGTGGATCGGAAGGACACGATGAGGGGCGAGCAGAAAGGGAAACTCGGGACCAAAGTTGCACAGACCCGTCTCTCGAGTACTCGGCGACCTCCAGTCGTGGAAGGTACCGTCAATGACTCCGAAGGAGACGGGCCGAACCAAGACCTGACAATGCCCGCCGCTAAGGAGCATACGACAGCCTAAGTGCAAGATGGATGCTAAACTGACGTGCCTTGCGAAGGCCAGCACGGGGTCATGGCGCAGCTATTTCAGCAAACAAAGGAGCATGAATGTGTTCTGATTGCGAAGGCCTGCGCTGAAGACCTTCAAAATACGAAGAAGGCATAGGTGGACGAGGTGGGAATCCAGAATTATGATCTTGTCGAGGCCCTTGAGGATAGCATGATAGTTTACGACACACATTTCCAATGTTTGAAGAAGTTGCAGGAGGACGCGATGGCAGTCCACAGGCAATATCTCACCAATGTCCTTGAGGAGAACAAGCAGCTGATGCGCAACAATTCACTACCTGAAAAAACGGCTGCGAAACTGCAGGTGGACGCCATGAAAGTGCACGGCAACGACCTTGCCGTGAAGAGACTTGGAAGCAGCTCGCACGTCGCCGATTTCACAGGGATGTGATGAGGGCGCAGCCGCCAGCAGCCACGAGTGACGACGACGACGAGGTGCCCCTCCTCCTCCTCCTCCTCCATCCTCCTCCTCCTCCTCCTCCCCTCCTCCTCCTCCTCCTCCTCCTTCCTCCTTCTCCTCCCCTCCTCCACCTCCTCCTCCTCCTCCCCTCCTCCTCCTCCTCCTCCTCTCCTCCTCCTCCTCCTCCTCCTCCTCCTCCCCTCCTCCTCTCCTCCTCCTCGTCCTCCTCCTCCTCCTCCCTCTCCTCCTCCTCCTCCTCCACCTCCTCCTCCTCCTCCTGCAATGGGGAAGCACGACGACGAGGCCGACCTCCTGAGCACCGCCCTCGGTGACGGCCTGGGCGCCATGCTGATGCGGACGGGCTGGGCTCCCGAAGCCAGCCCCTCGAGGGCTGCGCGGGGGGCCTCGCCAGGGGCGTGCAGGCCCGCCTCCCTCCTCTCCCCCCGGTACTGCGAGCCCCAGACCGCTCCTCCGCTCGCTCCGGTAGAGGGAAACAATTACTGAACACCCCCCCAAACTCAACGTTGGCACGCGCGGGGGAGACTGCGGTCGAAGTGTGCATCTCATCAGACCCACCGCCAACTTTGAACACTGGGGAGGGGGAGGCGTTGACAGATGATGTGGCATGAGTGTTCGCTAATTTGTTCCGAGGCCTGTCGCTCCACGTTTCGCTCGCTCGGAGCGGCCGCTCGAGCGATCGAACGGACCGGCGCACCTCCTCGTCCCTCGGCATCGCTCGGACGTGCGCGTATTTCTCCTAGGCGAGGACCTTCGAGGAGCTTCCTCTGGGGCCACGAAGCGCTGTACTGGGTGTGGCGGACGCATGTGGCCACCCCCACTGGGGCCTTACGTGGAGCTCCCTATGTGGCCACGAAGCGCTGTACTGGGTGTGGCGGACGCATGTGGCCACCCCCACTGGGGCCTTACGTGGGGCTCCCTATGGGGCCACGAAGCGCTGTACTGAGTGTGGCGGACGCATGTGGCCGCAGGTGGAGCTCCCTATGGGACCACGAAGCGCTGTCCTGAGTGTGGCGGACGCATGTGGCCACCTCCACTGGGGCCTTGCGTGGAGCTCCCTATGGGGCCACGAAGCGCTGTACTGGGTGTGGCGGATGCATGTGGCCACCCCCGCTGGGGCCGCAGGTGGAGCTCCCTATGGGGCCACGAAGCGCTGTACTGGGTGTGGCGGACGTATGTGGCCACCCCCACTGGGGCCTTGGGCGGAGGTCCCTATGGGGCCACGAAGCATTGTATTGGATGGGTGAAACGCATGGAGGAGGGAGGAGGTGGGGTGAGGAGGGAGGAGGAGACGCGGCGACCATCCTTTCAAAACGAGGACCCAACACAACAGGATGGTTGGTAAGAACTCATGAAAATGACGAGGTCCGCCGCAATACCCTGGCCTCGAGAACCTCCTACTTCTTTCTTCTCCTCTTTCTCCTCTTCCTCCTCCTCCTCCTCATTTTCCGTATCGTCTCTGTTGCTTCTGGGGTGCCAGCTCATCTCTGGGCGCTTGCCAGCCCCGTGGCATGGTCACCCCAGGCATATGGTATATTCTGGGTTCCCTCCTAGGGACTCATTCCCCAGGATTGCTCGCTGACGGTTCATTCGTAACGACTTGTAGATGGCTGCCTGCTTTTGTGGTGGGAAGACTTCGGAAGAGGACAGTGAGACATCGGCGGCGCTCCCGCCCAACCCAGCTCTGGTTCAAGATCGGTCCTTGAACCCCATCCCAGGGCCCATCCTGACTCGTTTCTCGAGGCGGACCCAGTGGTGGCGACGAGGAGCTCCCAGGAGGCACCCCAAAAAGGACGAAGCACGTCAGGGAGGGCCGCCGTTGTCTCGGCTGGCCCTCCTCCGAGAAACATGGTGCAGCGTTGGGCTCCCGCTCGGCTGGCGAGGTCCGTGCGCACTCACCAGCGCTTCCTCTTCAGCACCTGCGGGGACGTGCTGGCGACGGGGACAGACCACGGGGACGCCGGGTGGAGTCCAAGCCGGGCCAACGGGCCGCCGACCCCTGCCGAGGACGAGAGAGGTCGGAGCAGGGTCCGTTGAGGCAACGTCAGGGACAGCCGAACCGTTACGTCCCCTCCTCGCCTCGCTGCCCGACAACGGCGGCTATATCATCGCGGGCGTCTTCGGTCCGTTTCGGGCCTGGGGACCCTCGCAGATGGATCCGGCTCGAACATTGGCAGCAGAGGGCTATCGGGTCCGGGGCTCCCGTCGTGATGTTTCTCACGGTCCCCCAAGGAGGAGGAGGAGGAGGAGGAGGAGGAGGAGGAGGAGGAGGAGGAGGAGGAGGAGGAGGAGGAGGAGGAGGAGGAGGAGGAGGAAGAGGAGACCGAGGAGAAGGATGAGGACAAGGAGGAGGAGGAGAAGAGCTTTCTCGCAGCGTCGGACCTCAGGGCCCCTCCGCGTCAGCCCAAGGCCCGCTCCACCTCGGTCCCCGGGCGCCTCCCCGGGGCCGTGTCTGCTGGCCCGTGGGCGCGGCGGAGGCGGCCGGGGCGGCGGGAGGCCTCGTCCGGGGCTGGCCCGTGCAGGAGGAAGATGTGGCAGAGGAGGGGCCGCCGTGGTCACCACCGGCCCCTCCTCCGAGAGAGGGCCCCGCAGCGCGGTGCTCCTCGCCTCCCGCCTCGCCCTGCTCCGCACACCCTTCCCCCCCCCCCGCCCTTGTGTCTCTCTCCGCCCCTCCATTGAATGTTCCACCTCCCCCTCCTCTTCACCTCCTCCTCACAGCCTCCTCCCCCTCCTCCTCCTCCTCCTCCTCCCCCTCCTCCTCCTCCTCCTCCTCCTCCTCCTCCTCCTCCTCCTCCTCCTCCTCCTCTTTCTCCCCCCGTCCTCGCCCACGTCCCCTTCCCCCTCCCTCTCTTCCTCATCAGCATTCTCCTCTTCTGGCCGTTCCCAGGAAGGCTCACTTCTACCCTGGAAGACACGAGTCTTCGGGCTGATTGCACTCGAAACCTCCAGCTCGGAGGCACGAAAGCCTTTCACCACCGAAGGACATCCTGTTCTATTCCCTCTCGGAGCTGAAGGAACTCGGCCGCATTGACGCGGCACACAGCCGGCAGCCGGGAACGTCTCGAAGAGGGGCAAGGGCCCTCCAAACCAGAAGTTTGCTAGTCGGGTCTTTGAACATCTCACCTGGAGAGAACGAATAACGGAGAATGTTCCGACCCACGGCTGCAATTTCATCGGGACCACCAATGTCCTTGTTTATGAAAGTCCCCGTTTAGGATGCCCTGACGGGGGGGGGTAAATTTTCATTGCGCTTGCCCTTGCTTGGCAGCGTCTCGCTCGCCCTCTCCATCTTTCTCACTCCTCTTCTCTTCCCATATACCCAAAGTTCATCCGACGTCGCGCAAACCAAATGAGGTCGTGGGGCAAGGGTACGACCAGAGCTCTCGACGCCATCGTAAGGCTTGATTGTCCAGAGCCGAACTGGCTAGTGTGAATCTCTGGGCCCGAAACGGGGCAAGCTCGACCGTCAAAGACGAAGAAGACGATGCCACGACTCCAGACATCCGACTTCGCTTGCCTAGAATCTATTCCCCCCTGGAGCTCTTGACCCGTTCACGGGGACCCGCTTCCCCTCATCACGAACCTTGCTGGATGGTCCGAGGGCCCGATGCCGGTGCCCTGAGGCCCAGAACGGGGCACAGATCGGCCGCCTCGAGCTGTGGCTCCGGCCACCAGGTGCCGAGGTCGGGGAGGGCCCGCTCACACTTTGCCGAGCACGCCCTGCTCCTTCCCAGGAACACGTTGGAACATGTGGGAAATGGGGGGGAAGACGAACACCTAGAAACTATAGGAAAATATGGGGAGCCCTGGGATTTTTGCTTATTTGTTTGTGTGTCTCTGGGCCCCTTCGGACCTCCGACGCCGTGCTCCTCTTGGCCCCCCGGGAGCGCGGGGGCCCCCGCACAGGCCTGGACCCTCTCCCTCCCCAGGACGTGTCTTTCGGCCCTGGGCCGTCTTCTGACGGCCCCGATGCCCGGCAAGGGCTCCCAGGTTGCCGAACTCGAGCCGCAGAAACTGCACAAATATATAAACGTTCGACGGTCCGCGCGCTTGTCTTGGATCCGCGCGGGGGCACCCCTCGGCGGTGCCTCCGGCGCCGCCCCTGGCGCGCTCCGCGCGCCAGGGCGAGGGGGTCCAGCGCAGATCCAAGAAATCCGCGAGGAGCGCCAAACGTTTACGTTTATGCCGTTTTTCCTTTTTCTTAAGTGGGCAGCAGCATCGACCCCGATTCGAAGTTCTGCACTCCTTCCCCCCCCAAGACAGGCCTTTCATCCCGAGTCGTCTCCTGACGGCCCCGATGCCAAGCAAGGGACCCTAAGAGGCCGAAGGGGATCGAGAGGCGGGGGTCAATGCAAACGGGGGTCTGTTGGAGCACAGCCCTTGCCGCAGCCTGGAGGGCCAGGGCTGCACACTGACCCAGGCTTGGGTGCTGGATCTCGCAGGCTCTTGCAGAGCCTGACTGCCCCGGGTCTGAACTGACCCGGGCCAGTAGATCCCCGACGAAAGTGGGCAGCAGCACCGTGCCCCTTGTCGCGCGCAGGACGAGGGGGAGGAGCTCTGGGGAGGAGGGCGCTCCTGGAGGAGCGGCGACGGCGAGAGTGAAGCGGCGGCCTCTGGAGGCCGTGCGCCGTCTGCCTCGGCCTCCTTGAGATGGATGTTTTCTCGAGCGCTAGGCCAGGTGGGACCGTCGCCCCTGTCGGGCTTCATAACCTGATCCAAAAAGGCCGCGGAGAAGAGAGAGGTTGCGAGCTACTCCCTGCCTGCTGCTGCCCTCCCTCGGCGCTGTGCTCAAGTCGGCCTGAGAGAGCTGCGTGTTTTTTGAAGCCGGGCCTGGGATAACTGCGCGTTTTGTTTTCAAGCAGTGGCGAAGCGTCCTGGCGTGCCTATACAGGCCTACCAAACAATGTTCTAGGAACCTTTCTGTGCTTTCCACGACATGCCCTTAGAACAGTTCCGGCGGGGACTGCCCTGTTTTAACGCATCGGGCTTCTGCTTCAAGAATTTCGTGGTAGGCCTATACAGTCGGGGCGCTGACGAAGGAACCCTTTTCGTTGGGGAGGGGCTCGGTGTTCCTTGATTGTTGTGCAGTTTGCCTTAGGTTCCCCTGAGGTTGCCCATGGGAAAAATCGAAGTTGAACTCTTGGGAGAACGGGGCATCGTTCCTAATATAGGGTTCCTTAGGTCGACGCCCCGACTGTAGGAATGCCGGGACGGTCGGTCCCTGCTCAATCTTAGGCCGGACTCGGCCCTCCTCTTTGCCCCCGCCGCCGGCAGCGGGGGGCGCCGGCGGCGACGGGGCGACCTCGGGGCGAGAGAGCGGCGGCGTGCCGCGGCCGGCTCTGGGGCGCTCGGCGTTGCTCGGGCGTGTGCGTGTCTCGTCTCGGCTCGGCACCGCCTGCACCCTGGGCCCCGCCCTCTCTGGCCGCCTGAGGCCCCGCCCGCCTGTGCCCTGCCTCCCCAATGAGAGCTGTGCGTGCCTAGCTTTCAGCGGAAGAGGTTCGCTCTCGCCCCGCCGACCAAAAAAGTCTCGTCTCGGCGAGTGGCCTCGAGGAGCAGCTTTTGGCCCCCCCGTGGAGCCGAGGGAAAACCACCGCACGGCACCGACGGCAGGCACGGGGAAGGGGCATCTGAGCGATGCCGAGGGGCTGCGCTCCAGGAGCCCCCGGGGCACGTCGGCGGCCCTCGTCTCTGTGTGTGCCCGCGCGCGGGAGGAGGGGGGAGCCAAGGGCACCTCGCAGAGCACAGGGGAAGCCCATGCCAAGAAACGCCTTGCTTGCCTCCAGGGCGCCCTGGGTTTCCTCTCGATGGTTTCCTGCAGGAAACCATCGAGACCCATGGGTCTCGATGGTTTTGCTATGGGGAGCGTGACGCTCCCACACCAAAAATCCATGGACGCCCTGCGGCACCCACCGCGCTTCGGCGCGACCGCGGCCCACGTCCCAGTCCCGGGCGTCAGCGCTCCGAACGTTCCCGCGAGCCTTCCGCCCCGCGAGGCGGAGCCACACGCTATCCGCCTGCACTCGGCGGCGAGCGAGCGGGGAGGGAAAGCGAGAAGGAGGAGGCCCTCTCGGAAGGCGGCGCGGCTTCTTAGGAGCGCTCCAGCCTTCGGGGAGGCTTTCTCTATCTTTGGGGAAGGCCTAGAGCACTTCTCAGCAGGTTGGAGGGCTTCCGAGCCTTGAGGCCTTCTCCTTCTCAGTCCTCCCCCCTCGCTCGCCGCCGACTGGCGACGCGCGGAGCAGCAGCTCCTCACCGCACAGCTGCCGCGGCGTCCTCCGAGATCCTTCGAGCCAGGCCGGTCCCTCGCGGGGCCTTCCCACGGCCCGCAGCGCGGCGGGCGGGCCTCTCCGAGGGCGGCGGCGGCGACGGCGAAGACGTCGCCACCGCCGAGGACGACCACGATTCTCGGGCCGAACGAAAGGGGGGGATAGGGAAGGGGGGGTTACGAAATCTGCTGCATGCAGCTGGTTTCGGCCCCGCCGGCGGGCCCATTCCTCGATACATGGGCGCCTCCCGGAGCCGGGAGGCGCCGGGAAAATTAGCTCCGTGAGCTGATTCTCAAACGCCCCCTGTGCTATCCCCCCCTTTCGCCTGGCCCGAGATCCCAGAAACACCACACAGCGAATAATGGTATTATCATAAGAAGCATGCGAAGGAAAATAAACAGAACAACGTGAATGGGAAAGGTATGGAACATGACAGTAATACTATTACTACTACTACTACTACTACTACTACTACTACTACTACTACTACGACGACGACGACGACGACGACGACGACGACGACGACGACGACGACGACGACGACGACGACGACGACGACGACGACGACGACGACGACGACGACGACGACGACGACGACGACGACGACGACGACGACGACGACGACGACGACGACGACGACGACGACGACGACGACTACTACTACTACTACTACTACTACTACTACTACTACTACGACTACTACGACTACTACGACTACTACGTTTACTACTACTACTACTACTACTACTAATAATAATAATAATAATAATAATAATAAGAAGAAGAAGAAGAAGAAGAAGAAGAATAAGAAGAATAAGAAGAAGAAGAATAAGAAGATGGCGACGGCTGCGACGGCGGCAGTGACGCCGACGCCAGCGAAGGCGAAGACGATGACGGCGAAGGTGGGAGAGGATGGCGGACGAAGGCGAATAGGACGAAGGGAGGGCCCGCCGAGGGCGAAGCAGGCGGCGGCGGTGGTGAGGACGGCGCCGTCGCCGCCGACGATGCGACCACGACTCGAGGAACACACATCAGAGAATACCAAACATAGTCATAATCATAATCCGAGTCAGGCACGTAAGAAGACGGCGGTGACAGACGCCGACGACGACGAAGGAGAAGAGCACGACGGCGAAGAAGGCGAAGGAAGCGGACGACGGCGAAGAAGGCGACGCCAGCGCCTGCCGAGGGCGAAGAACGCGGTGGTGGCGGAGGCGACGCCGACGAAGACGGCGCCTCCTCCGCCGATGACGACGACTCGAGGAACTGTCGTGTCGCAACGATGTGGGCCACACCGCGTTCAGGCCAAAATGGGCCGCGGGCGGGCAGATTGTGCACCCGTGCAGTGTGAGAGACGGCGGGTCGGCCGCGGAGGAGAGGGGGCAGGGGGGAGACGCGCTCTCAGAGCAGGATGCGCACGATTCTGCAAGAACGAAAGGGGGGCGTCACTCACTCCCGCCTCTCCTCCTGCCTCCTCTCATCACTGCCCCTGCCCTCCGCGTGCTCATTTCGGTGCACCCGTCACACGCTTCGTGGCTGCCCCACGGAGAGCTCCACCGAAGGCCCGGTAGCAAACTCCGCCAGAGGACACCGCCCCATGTCCGCGCACCCCTCACATTCTTCGTGGCCGCCTAGGGACCTCCGCCGAGGGCCCTGGGCGCCGCGCCATGTCGGCGCACCCCTCACGCGGTCCGTGGCCCCATCCAGGAGCTCCGCCGAGCGCCCCCGTGGCAGAGCCCGCAGGACTGCACCGCCTCCATGTCGGCGCACCCCTCGCACGTTTCGTGAACGCCCCCGTGGCAAAGTCCGCAGGACTGCACCGCCTCAGTTCGGCGCACCCCTCGCACGTTTCGTGGCCCCGTGGGGAGCTCCATCGAAGGCTCCGCTGGCAAAGTCCGCTTGGCGGCACCGCCCCAATTCGGCGCATCCCGCACGCTTCGCGGCCCCCTAGGAAAGGGGGGCTTCCCCGAAGGCGCCCCGGCAGCACAGCGCGCGCACGCCGCCTCTGCCATTCCGGCCCGCCCCTCGCGCGATTCGCTCCCATCCTTTTCGTATCGCTTGCCTTGCGGCACGCGCACCTGCCTACGGCAGGGGCGTTCGTTAAAGAAAGTGCCCAGGAGGCCTCGGACCCTGGAGGGTGCCTTCTCGGCGGCATATCCCTGGCCGAGCCTCGAATCGGTGTTCCGTCGGGCCTGAGGCCCTGGACGCCCCTCCCGTGGCTCCTCGTCCAGCGCATCCCCTCGCAGCTGCACGTGGCCGAGCCTCCCGCCAGGATATCTCCACTCCTCCCCTGCCTTGGCATCGCTCGGACGTGTGCATTTTTCCTTCGGCGAGGACAATCGAGGAGCATCCTTGATCATTTGGCGAAAACGCCACGCACGAAACCGAACAAAAACACAGGGAATGGACGTCCGAGCGACGGCCAGCTGCTCGCCCCCCGACGGGCGTCGCAGCGGGCGCGGGACTCCGCCGCCGAAGCTGGGAGCGGGCCTGGCGGGCTCGCAGCGGGGCGGAGCGTGCGCCCGTCGAAGGCGGGGAAGGTCCGACAGCGGCAGGATCGAGGCAACGTCAGAGCGTACAACGAGCAGCTACACCGGGGATCTCCGAGAATTGGCGGGTTTGGAGGACGTACCTGGCGCCGCGGCCGTTGCAGAGCGCTCCAGAGTGCGCCCTGAGGGCGGTCTGGAGCGCTCTCTGGAACGGATGTGTACCTCGATCCGAGGCCCGCCCGGGAAGGCGGCGGCGGCGACGACGGCGAAGACGCCGCCGCCGCCGACGCCGACCCCAGTTGGCGGTGGAGTCCAAACCCTACCTCCGCCGATGCACGACTCGGGCCACTCGATGGGCAGCGGGGGGAGGGCTCGGAGTCCGTCTGTCGCGTGGCGAGGTCCGAGCCCCACCCGTGCCTCCCCTCGGCTCGGGAGCATATCGACGGCTGGTGGGGATATAGGGCTCGGGCGTCGCCGCCTGCCCAGCCATCCGTCGCAGGCCTCCGGGCCCCTCGACCTCGCGGGCAGGCCCCGTGGTCGGGAGGCGTCGCTCCAGAGCCTTCCATGGAGCGCTCATGGAGCGGCCGCGCGCCCGCGGCGTTGCGGCCAGAGCCGCCGGATGCGTCGGAGAGCCTCGCGACGCATCCCGGTCCGATCTGGTGTGCTGGACCGACGCTTCGCCTGACGCCCGTCAGGGATCTTGGGAAGGGCGTCAGTCCTCGTGGGCTCCAGGTTTCGCTTCCTCGGGGCCTCGCTTCTTCCTAGAGCTTCCGCGTGCATCTCTGGACCTGGGTTGCTGTCTATTAAAAAAGAAGCGCCTCGAGCGACGTCCATGTTCTTAGCTTCGACGTCTGTCAACCCTATAAGCAGGGGCGTACGACCCCTCCACCATGGTCAGCTTTTCCTCGCGAGATGCTCTCTGGCGGTCCCTGAGCGCCTGGAAACCGCCTCCGCGGGTCGCGAGCGGCGACAGGCTGGCCGCCCCGGCTTTTGTTGTTGAGGGCGCCATGGTGTCTAGGGCGACACCACGACGGCGAAGACGCCGCCGCCGACGGTGGCGGCAGTCCTCTGCCCCTGGCATCGCCCCCGCCGCCGAAGACAAAGCCACGCCGGCGCAGGCGACGGCACAGACAGCGACGGCCACCACCACGACGGTGAAGACGACGACGCCGTCGACGACGACGACGACCCTGAGATACGACGCCGCGAACAAGAATACGACACTGCCAACAAATCGCGAGGGGAGTCCCAGACCCCCCTCTCCGCGGCATTTCGGGAGCCGGATCGATTTGTGCTGGCCCGGCCGCCGAGCCCAGGCGGAGAGGCGGCCGCTGCGAGAAGACCTGCAGCGCCCGGGTGATCTCAGGGGACGACGGCGACGACGACCTCGGCGGCGGCGGCGGCGGCGGGGGCGGCGGCGACGGCGGCGGCGGCACCTCGCGGGCGAGAAGCTCCTCCGCCTCCGCGGTCTCGCGGGCGGGCCCCCCCTTGGTCTGCGACCCTGCGGGCGCGGGGTGTTTGTTTCTTTTCGCGGACGCCCCCGCGCGGAGCGCACCCCTGCGCCCGCGCGCCCGCGGGGTCGCGCCCCGCGGTCCAGGCCGCGAGGGCGCGGGTGCGGATGCGTTCGCCGCGCGTGAGCGGCGGCAGCGGCGGGGGCGGCCGCGGCGGCGGCAGCACCCGGCTGCGGCGCGGGCGGCCCTCGCAGGCCGTGCACGTCCGCCATGCTGCACCCCTCGGGCGGCGCCCTCGTGAGCGCATCGGGCGGCAGGCACTTCCCGGACTTTGGCGCGGACAGCGACGCCGAGGGCGCCGCGGGAGGCGCCGTCTCCCCTGGCCTCGAGCGATGCGATGCTCGAGCCTCGAGCCTTCCCAGACACGACCGCGTCGTACAAAAACCAGGACGGGAGGTTTCTGGCTATTGTGACGGCCGTACGGTCGGTGCCGCCGACCCTGAAGGTTTTGGCCGTCGATGGCGACGGGATGTGTGATCACAGGAAGGAGCTCAAGGACAACGTGACAGGGTAGGCGGAGAAAGTGTGTGAGGAGGAGGAGGAGGAGGAGGAGGAGGAGGAGGAGGAGGTCCACCCAAGGCCCCAGTGCCACCGTCCGCATGCGTCCGGGAAGTGTAATTTGGCATTTTCACCCGCGCAGTGCAGCGTTTCGTGGCCCCATAGGGGGCTCCACCGAAGCCCCCAGTGGGACCGTCCGCATGCGTCCCGGAAACCCAATTTGGCATTTTCGCTCACTCAGTACAGCGCTTCGTGGCCCCATAGGGGGCTCTACCGAAGCCTCCAGTGGGACCGTCCGCATGCGTCCCGGACACCCAATTTGACATTTTCGCTCACTCAGTATAGCGCTTCGTGGCCCCATAGGGAGCTCCGCCGAAGCCCCCAGTGGGACCGTCCGCATGCGTCCCGGACACCCAATTTGGCACACCACCCACCCACTACAGCGTTCCCCCCCGCCCAGTGCAGCGCTTCGTGGCCCCATGGGGAGCTTCACCGAAGAAGATATTCACAATTACGGTACCCACAATTGCATATGGTTGGGACCTTCGCCAGGATAATTTCAATGCTGGGTCCCTAAAGAAGTCCCGACCCTTTCCCCGGACCGGTTTTCATCCCGAATCGTTCTTTGACGGTCCCGAGGCCCGGCGAGGGCTCCCCAATAAGGCCGAACCTGGCTAAAAAGCTCCCGCCCTGATTTTTTCACGACGCCATCATGTCTGGGGCTGCGTCGCCGTGCCTGCCTGGGCTGCTTGCGCCCGCGCGGCTGTTGTGTCGGCCTCACTGTCGGTGCCCGGGCTCAGGCCTTGCGGAGGGAGGCGGAGGCTCGAACAGCGAGGAGGATCCAGGCTCAACCGAGGCCTCGAGGCCCGAGGAGGATCGAGAGAGATCGAGGAGCGAGGCTCGAAGAGGAGGAGGAGGAGGAGGAGGAGGAGGAGGAGGAGGAGGAGGAGGAGGAGGAGAAGGACCAGAATAAACCCAAGAGTCACCAACGATGTTGGAATAGATCTTCCCTCCAAGCTCCCTCCCCATAGGCCCCTGCAACAGTTCACTTCCACTGAGGGAACTGCCTCGTTGAAAGACAACCGTTTGAAGACCCTGAAACATGCCAAAACAATATTCTCGGGATTCCAACGCCACGGATCAACCTGGGTGTTGCGTCTTGACGATCTTGAATCGTGCCAGAACGCCATTCCTGGAACTCCAACACTGCGAATTCACGTCTCTGTTGTCTCTCCAAAACGCCATCTTTGGTACGTTGATCATGGGAATCCGTCAAACTCTTGCAAAGCTTTGAAGCATGTGCGCGGCGCTAAGGCGAGAGGCACATTTTGAAAAGGAGCCGTCCTCAATCCGCGAAGCTCTTGCAAATGTTTAAACCAAATGTGCGCGGCGCTGGAGCGAGAGCCACATTTTTAAAACCACCCGCCCTTAATCAGTGACGCTCTTGCAAAGTTTAAAGCGAATGTGCGCGGCGCTAAGGGGAGAGCCACATAATGAAAACGACCCGCCCTCAATCCGGGCAGTTCTTGCGAATGTTTGGAGCGACTTTTGCGCGGCGCAAAGGCGATAACAGCATGTTGAAAACGACCCGCCCTTAATCCGTGAATTTCTTGCAGTTTTTCTGAATTAAATTAATGTACGCGGCGCTAAGGCAACAGCCACATGTTGAAAACGACCCGCCCTCCATCTGTGAAGCTGCTGCCGCTCGGTAAGCTTCGTAAGTGGTTAAAAAACAGGTCTCGGGGTGCGATATGGAGAAGGTGGATATGGAGAAGGAACGGAGGAGGAGGAGGAGGAGGAGGAGGAGGAGGAGGAGGAGGAGGAGGAGGAGGAGGGAAGGTTGAGGATCGAGGCTCGAGGACCGAGGCGATCGGGGACGACCGAGGTTCGATCGAGAATCAAGGTCTTACACTTTCTTGAGTGACCCGCGGCCCGCGAGCGGAGAGGCCGAGACTGGCGCCCGCGCGCGGCGCCGACGGCCAGCCACGACGATGGCGGCCACGGCCACGCCGACGCCAAACGCGCCGGCGACGCTGGCGACGTCTGCGACGCCGAGGCCAACGGCACCGACGCCGATAGCAACAGCGCCGACGGTGCCGACGGCGGCGACGTCGACGGCGGCGGCGCGCGCAGGCCCGCCGCCGAAGCGGCCGCGGCTGCCGGGCGTCGGCAGCGCGGCGCTGGACAACTCCGTGCGCGCCTGGCGGCTGAGGCCGCGCTCCGGCCGGCGCCGAGGGAGACGGCGACGGCGGCGACGACGACGAGGACGCCGACGGCGACGCCGTCGTCAGTGCCACGGCCCAGCCGGCGCCGAGGATGACGCTGGGTGACGACGACGACGAGGACGCCGACGGCGACACCGTCGTCAGTGCGGGAAGGAGGGGGGGAGGGGGAGGGCGAGGGGGAGGTGGAGGAGGAGGATGAGGAGGAGGAGGAGGAGGAGGAGGAGGAGGAGGAGGAAGAAGAAGAAGGGGTGCACTGCCCACCTGGGGGAGGGGAGGGGAGTCCAGATCGGAGGCCGAGGGGGGAGAGGGAAAATGGGAGTCCATCCGACGCGCTGCCCTCGACGGAGCCGTTCTGTACCCCGCCTGGCCGTCGGTGGCCCATCCCCGATCTGTTGGCGATGTATCGGCGACTGCGAGTCACTGCTTCCCTGCGGAGCCAGTCCTCCCCTCCGACCCCCACCGCACCTGAGGCCCACTGCGGGGGGGCGCCTGCGACTTGGGCGGGCACTGCCTGGCCTCCAGGCCACCACTGGCGCGAGGGCTCAGGGCAGCCCTGCCTTTCGAGGGGCACCCTTCGGCGCTTCGCGCTGGAGCTCCAGTGGATGGACCCACCTGTGCGAACCCCTACATGTGAGAGGTGGATTCTGATCCCCACCGCCCCCGAAAGCAGTGTCGATTTCAGTCTACGGGTGAGGGTTCTGGGGGGTCGAGTATTTCTGTCCTCTCAAGCCCCCTACACTGCCGCAGCCTCGATCTTCATTTGGGGCTTCGGGGGTCTCTTGCCCTGCAGGCTTCGAACATATACCGCCCACGTGCGACCCCTGCCTCTGCGCTTGGGGCACCTCCATGGTGGCCTGGGGCCTCGGCGACGGAGCTCGTTAACGCTCTGGACCTGCGCTCCTTGGTGGCCGCGCATCCGCGGTCGTGCCCGCGCCGCCCCTGAGCCTGCTTCGCCCGCAGCCTGGCCGGCAGAGGGCGCGCCGCGCGGCCATCGCGCATGGCTGCTCGGAGCTGGCCGCCCTCTGCGCCCGCGCTCCGGCCGCCTCCGCCCCCGCCCCGGCCTGCCGCCGGGGGGCCCCGCGCGACGTGACCGCACGGTGTGGGGAGGCATCGGGGCCGCCCCTGACCTTCCAGAGAGCTATGTTTTTAGCACGGGAGGCCTAAAGACCTAAAAAACAAAACGAAGCAGCCTAAAACCAGGACATATAGCATAGTAGTTCTGGGATGTTTTTTTAAGTCGCGTGCTATTTTTTAGTCCTCCTGGAAGGTCAGCTCTATGGGGCCCGGCGTCGGGCCTGGGGCGACGACCTAGACTTGCGTCGGGCCCGCCCGCCCCTCTACAGGAGGGACACCCACAAGTAGTAGAGAGAGAGTCAGGGGATTATTTTTGAGCATTTGTTGACCCTTTTGGGGTATATATATATGTATTTAGTATTTCGTGAGTTTCGTCGCCAATCCTCCTGGAAGGTCAGGGGCGGGGTCACTGCACGAGCCTCGAGGGCTCCATCGGGCCGCTCTCTGGGGAGACGCCTCCGAGGAGGGAGGAGGAGGAGGGGGAGGACGAGGAGGAGGAGAGGAGGGGGAGGAGGAGGAGGGGGAGGAGGGGAGGAGGAGGGGAGGAGGAGGAGGAGGAGAGGAGGAGGAGGAGGAGGAGGAGGAGGGGGAGGAGGAGGAGGAGGAGCAGTCCCTGTCCGAGATCCGACGCAGCGAACTCAGGGCAACCTCGTAGAGGCAATCGCGCCCGCCGGAGCCCTGGCTCCCATCTTCGGGCGCCGTTCGCCGAGCCGGATGGACCTGTGAGGGCGGCCTCCGGGCCCACCTTTCGGCGACGTTTTCCGAGCGGGACCGACCTGCGAGGGTCCGGGGCCCGACAAAAAGGCGAAAGCGGAGGATCGCAGCACCGCGCGACCAGAACCCGGTGACCCCTCCCTCAGGTCTTGGCGTTGCCACTCTTTCACGCCCCCAGCGTTTTCGCCCGGTTTCGGGCCCCAGGGCCCCTCACAGATCGATGCGGCTCGGAGAGCGACGCAGGAGGACTGGGTCTAGAGCTCAGGTTGTGACTTGCAGCGTCGGATCTCGGGGTTCTCGGAAGGACCGGAAGGCCTCCGGTTCTCCGAGAAGTGTTCTGAGCCCTCTCCGAGTGCAGGGGCAGCTTATGAGGAGGCCAGAGGGCATCTGAGAAGCCCCGCCGCCTTCCCAGGAGGCCTGCCCCTCCTCACTTCCCCTCTGCGCTCGCCGCCGAAAGAGAAAGGGGGTCTTTCCAGGAGGACCCCTCCAAAGGGGGGTCTTTCCAGCGGGGCTCCTCCAAAAGGGGGGTCTTTCCAGGGGTGCCCCTCCAAAGGGGGGGTCTTTCCAGGGGTGCCCCTCCAAAGGGGGGGTCGTTCCAGGGGTGCCCCTCCGAAGGGGGGTCTTTCCAGGGGTGCCCCTCCAAAGGGGGGGGTCGTTCCAGGGGGGGACCAGGGGGGGAGGGACATCATGGCCAGGGCCATGGTATCTCTCAGGATT
>CAUYUJ010018703.1:187227-197462 GCA_963575745.1 Prorocentrum cordatum
CTGCGTCATTCGGGGAAGGCTCAGGAAACTTCCAGACGGCCGGTGGACTTTCGGAAGGCCCGCCCCTGCACTCCCCCCCCCTACGCTCGGCTCCAAGAGGTGCCCTCTTCCCAGACATGCGACGCCATGATTTCGTCAAGAGACCCCTTCCCCTGGACCCCTCCCCCTGCGCTCTCGACCCGCGAATCAAAAAAACCCTTCCCCTGGACCAGTTCTTCCTCCCGAGCTGTTTCTGCCCGGTCCCGCGGCGCGGCGGGGCCCCCCGAGGCCGCAGATGGCCCCACGCGTCCTCCCCTGACCCTCGGAGCGCTCGCGCTCGCGTGCTCGGGAGCCCGGCGCCGCCCCGCCCTGCTCGCCGCTGCCCCCCGGCGCGCGCGGGCGCCTGGGCGGATGGCCGCCCCGCCACGCCGCGCGCGGGCGGCGATGTGGGGTCCGAGGCTTCCGGGCACGGCAAAGAAGCCACGGCCAGAAGCGCGCCGCCTCGCCTCTGCTGCTCCTCCTCCTCCTCCTCCTCCTCCTCCTCCTCCTCCTCCTCCTCCTGTTTATCCTCCTGTGTCTCCTCCTGTTTCTCCTCCTCTTCCGCCCCTGATCAATTCGTTTTGTTTGTTTCGGGCGGTCGTCCCTTCATGGTTTCTTCTGGTTACTTCTCCTCCTCCTCCTCCTTTTCCTCCTCCTCCTTCTCCTCCTCCTCTTCCTGTTTCTCTTCCCCCCTCCCCTCCCTGGGCCCTCCCCCCACAAGTCCTCCCCTCAACCCTTCCCTTCCTCTGGCCCGCGGCACCTCTCAGGAGAGGCCGACCGTCGCGCGGTCGACGCAGCGGCGCGCCTGCGCCAGACCTTCTTTTTGTCGGAGGCCTCCCAGCGCGCGGCGGGGGTCGGCGGACCGCGCCGCCTCGCCGCTGTGGCTCGATGTGGAGCCCGTGTTTTCTCCACGCCGACGTCGCCGACGCATCGCCGACGCATCGGCGATGCATCTGCGACGCGGCGCGATCTTCCGAGGCACAACAGATAAAACCACAGCCACAGCTAAGTGGATTTTTCGGGAGGGCCCCTCGGGGGAGAGCCCACCGACCTCGACGCGAACGTTTTCCCAGGCATGGTCGCGTTGTAGAACCAAACAAATCTAGACGCGAGATGTTTGGCCATTTCCGGCCTCGGGGGGGCCCTCGCTGGGCCTCGGGAGCATCAGAAAATAATTCAGGATGTAAAGCCGGTCCCAGGGAAAGGGTCGGGATTGCCAGGGGCCCCGAAATGAAAGAATCGGGGCGTCGCATGTCTGGAGGGGGCCCTGAGGAAGCACGTATCGACCTCGAAATGAACACTTTGGTTGTGGTCGTGGACGATGTGGCCGTCCTGGAGGCCCACATCGATCGCAACCACTACTGCGTCAGGGGCGTTCGTTTAGAAATGTGCCCAGGAGGTTGCAGACCCGGAAGGATTCCTTAATTATTGCTTCGTGTATCCCCCCCCGTCCATCCAGAAACGATGGCCAGGCGAGCTGCCTCTCAGAGTTTCCTCGGATGTCTCTTGGCAGGTTTTTGGAGGTCTCTTGGAGCGTCTTGGGGCCTCCTGTGGGTCTCTGGGGAGCCTCTTGGAGGCCTCTTGGGCGCTTCTTGGGGCCTCCTGGGCGCCTCTTAGGGCCCTCTTGTGACGCTCTTGGGAGCCTCTGGAGTGCTCTTGGGGCCATCTTGGAGGACATCGATCAAACAAGATGGAGGCTTCAATTAGCCTGCCCCCTCGGGAGCCCAAACATCGCCTGTTGGGAATATCTTGGGGCGCTCTTGGAGCACTCTTGGGCGCTCTTGGGGCTCTCTTGGGCCATCTTGGAGCCATCTTGAGGCATCGGATGGCCATCGGAAGCGAAAAGGCGAGAAAACAAAAATCATTGTTTGTCCTTAGGTTTTGGAAGGATTTTGGCCTCTTCGGGGCCTCCTTGAGGAGCTCCTTGGCCACTAGAGCATCTTGGGGCCTCTTGTAGCATCTTGGGAGCCATCTTGAGGCATCTTGGCCTATCTGGAGCCGTCTTGGGCCGTCTTGGACGCTCCAACTAAGCCCTTCCTTGTCCAATGCCCCCACCGTAAGCTGGTCTCTGTGTTCTGACGATTGCTCGCATGCGCGAGACATCCCCGAGGGCGTGCCCTCGATGTGGTCGTGGTCGCTGGCCATTCCCCGAAGGGACCGCCATGAGCTGCAGGCCTGCCCGATCCCCCGAGGTCTGGGCGTTTTGCGGCGTCTTCTCACAACGGGCGCTTCCGCCCAGTCGGAGATCGCTTTTTCATCCCCCAGCGATGGCGGGCGTGACCGCGGTGTGGATGAGGGGACTGGGGCCGGTCGCGTCACGATCCGCGCTAGCACCGCCTGGAAATGCTCAACAGTAAGGGCTTATTCCAACGCGCGAATCGTGGCGTGACCACGGGGGCGAGAGGGAGGGCACGGCGGGGAGGGATTGAGGGTCAGCAACGGGCGCTATCGCGAATTTTATTGCAGCTCTTTCGGCAGCCTGGGCTCTCGCAGCTCGATCCGGCACGGGACATATGCCGCACAGAGATGGGGTCTAGGAATTTGGTGGCAACTTCCGACGGTGCTTCAATTCTGTTTGCACCTTTGGATCTCAGGGAATGGGGCTGGAGCAGGGTCGGGCCAAGGGGGGTCACCAAGGGAGTCACCGCCTCCTCGTGGAAGTCGAGGGTCGAGCTGGAGGGGGGCTCGAGGACCGAGGAGGTTGAGGCACGCTTGTTGGCGTCTCTGGGGGTCCTCTGGGGTTCTGCGGGGTCTAGGGGGATTCGTTTCCAGAAGGTGGCGAACCCCGTAGTGGTGACCCCCCCGTGGCGCTGCCCCGTCGATGGGTCGGAGGATGGCGCCGCATCGCCGATGCATCGGCGATGCGGCTTGATCTGGAGCTCGTCTTTCTCCACCCTGCCATCGTCGTCGCATCGACGATGCACCGGCGGCGCGGCGCGATTTTCCGACCCCACCAGGTCTGGCCCCATGTGAGATGCTTCGGAGCGGTGGAACAAATATTCGTAATAATAGGAACAAGGCTATTAATAAAAGCAAACATAATGAGAGGAATCGGAATGATCATATTCAGTATCAGCTAGAATACGACACCGGCGCAGGCATACGCTTTCGGAGGCCCGTGTGGATACCTTGGGTCGGCGCTGCACCCCGCCGGTCGGCGCTCCTGAGACCCCCCCCGGGGCTCCGCTCTGCGCGCCAGGGGGCTACGGGGCCCAGCCCCGACGCCAAAAAATCTGCGCGGACCCCTGGAAGGGTTCTGTCGATGCAGCCTTCCGTTCTGTCAGACAGCGGGTGGCAGTCCTCCAGAGTGAGGCCCCGAGGCGAGCGACGGGTTCTCGTGTCCTGCTGCTGCTTCTCGCGCCTCCCTGCTCCCAGGGCCCTCCCCCCCAGTGGGAGGGCCGTCAGATCGCAACGTGTTGTGGAGGGCGATAAGCGGAGAGGAAGCATGCTGCCAAATAATTCCCAGATGTCTAAAACATGTGTTGAACAAGTTTAAAACTTTTTTCAACATGTGAAAACACATGTTTGAAACATGTGTGGGACATGTTTCCGACATCTTAAACACATGTTGAGTTAGATGGTAGGACTGTTAGGGTGTCCGTTGTCGTGGCATCCACAGGCAACCGTGGGAGGCAGGGCCGCTCCCCAGGGAGGGCGCCCGGGCCCAGGGCCCGGCTCTCCCCCTCCGAGCCCGCTCCCCTCGCGCCCCGAGGCTCGTGGGCCCGCACAAGTGGCTGGGCGGGGCCGTGACCGAGGACCCGGCGGGGGGGGGGGGGCGAGGCACGGGAGGGGGGCCTGGCCACCCCGTCCTCCTCGTGCCTCCTGCCCCCTTGCGCTTTGCTGGCTAGCTGGCGGCTGCTCCCCTCCTCCTCCTCCTCCTCCTCCTCCTCCCTCCTCCACCTCCTCCCCACTGTACGCGCCCTCCCCCTTCCTCCTCCCCTCCTCCTCCCGATCCTCCTCTTCCTCTTCCTCTTCCCCCCTCCTCGCCCCCTCACCCCACAAGTCCTCCCCTCCCCCCTCCCCCCCCCTCGGGCCGCGGTACCTCTGGGAAGAGTCCGACCGTCGCGCGGTCGGCGCAGCGGCGCGCCTGCGCCAGACCTCCTTTTTTCGGAGGCCTCCCAGCGCGTGGCGGGGGTCGGCGGACCGCGCCGCCTCGCCGCTGTGGCTCGATGTGGAGCCCGTGTTTTCTCCACGCCGACGTCGCCGACGCATCGCCGACGCATCGGCGATGCATCTGCGACGCGGCGCGATCTTCCAACCTGCACTTCATCTCCGGGCACAACAGTTAACTAACCACAACCACAGCTAAGTGGATTTTTCGGGAGGGTCCCTCGGGGGAGAACCCACCGACCTCGAAACAAGCACTTTGGTTGTGGCTGTGGTCGAGTTGGCCGTCCTTGGACGCTACATTGACTACAGCCAGTACGAAGCGCGATTCGGTGTGCTGACAATCTTGGCATGCGCAAGGCACCCCCCAGGGTGTGTCCGAGATGTGGTTGTGGTCGCCTGCTGTCCCCGCATCCTCGGAACCCGTGTGGGAGGCTTCTTTCGTCTCGCCAAGAGAATCTGCGAAGGGTCTCTGTCCATGTTCGGCCTCCAGGGGGCCCTTCGCTTGGCCCTGGGGCCGGCAAGAGAGCAACTCAGAGCAGAAAGCTGGTCTTGGGGAGCATGTCCAGGCTTCCTGGGGTCTGTGCCGCAGGGCTTATGCATGCCACCTGTTGCGGCGCTGGCTTTCTTTGTCCCTGCCCTCGCCGCCCTGTCCTGAGCGACGCTGCGCTCGAGCGTTTGGGACATGCTTTGCATTCGTTTCCCACGCTTCGAGTAGGAGATCGACTACATAATCGTTTTACCCCTACATTGGTTTTGTGGTCGAATCTTCAAAACAATACGGAGAATGCTTTGTATATCCTCGACCATCCATTTTTTATGTAGACTCGACGGACAAATCAAGTTCGGGGTAAATCAATTCTGTATTCGATCTTCTACTCGAGTGCTGGCCATGTTAGGCTTCTGGGGGCCCTTACCAGGCCCCAGGACCGGCAGAGAAACGACTCGGGGTGGAAAGTGGATCCAAGGAGGAAAAGGTCGAGCCCTTTGGGTGTAACGCTCCAGACAGGCCAAGGGTGACAATACATTGCTCCAGATCGCTCTCGAACTCTCAGAGAGTTCCAGAGCGCTCGGGAACGGCCGCGTCGCCCGATGCATTCTCTGGCAGAGCCTGCAGCTCGCAGAGTCTCCCGATGTGCCTGCACCCAGATGTGTCCTGCTTTCATCGTCATGCTGCGACAATGCTGCGACGTCGGAGAGGGCAATCGGATTCTCTCGCAACCCAGGGATGGGGACCACGGGGGTGAGGCAGACTTGTCGAGTGGGTGCCGCGACTGGGGGGGCGAGATTTTCGGGAGCGGCCCACGCTCGAGCGCCAGCCTGGAAGGCCGCTGCTGCAATCTTGCCCTCACCTCTGGTCCCGGCATCCCCCCTGCCAAGGATTCCCGCGGGTGCCGCCGTGGAGTGTGGGGGTGTGTGCTTTGGGGTCATCATCTCTGGCGGTGCAAGGACGGCAGCACGCTGCTGGGGGTGCCCTCCAACTCGGACAGCGTGGTGCGCCTCCGGCTCGCCACCGGCGAGGTTCGGGCGTTGCCGGCCTTGGCCCAGCCCGGGGGGGGGGCCTCCTCCTCCTCCTCCTCCTCCTCCCTCTCCTCCTCCTCCCTCTCCTCCTCCTCCCTCTCCTCCTCCTCCCCCTCCTCCTCCTCCTCCCACCCATCCTCCTCCCACCCCCATCCTCCTCCTCCTCCTCCTCCTCCTCCTCCTCCTCCTCCTCCTCCTCCTCCTCCATTCTCCTTTCGATGCGCCCCCCTGGGCCCCATCCCCCTCGTCCGCGCACGTTGCCTCTCGCCCCACCTCTGGCGCACCCGCCCCAGAGGGCGACCCGCCCCAGGGAGGCCCGCGAGGCCTCCAGACGGCAGAGGGGAGCAGTTTGGGGACATTCCCCTTGTCGCTCAGATGCGACGTTTCTGGACGCCCGACATGGGCACGGAAAGAATGGGTACAATGCCCAACAGCAATTCCTGTTCATTTTAAACAGGACTCGCTGTCCGCGCCGCCGCGGCCTGCGTTCATTTGAGACAGAAGGCCGCCTGCCCAACAGCGGCCGCTCTTGGTTCGGGACAACATTTGCTGTTGGGCATTGTACCCATTTTTTCCGTACCCATTTCGGGCGTCCAAAAAGTTGTTCCGTGCGGGGAGGACTGCGGCCGAAGTCCCAACTCAGTCACCCCACCCATCCTTGGGGGTGGCATTGGCAGATGAGACTGCAGTAGGAGTGTTCGCTATAACCCCCTCCGAGGCCCGGAGCACCCCTCGCGAGGCCCCGAGGGCCCCCAGAGGTCTCAGAACAGCGGCGCGACGAGCCGGGAGCTGGCCGGGGGTCGCCGGCTGTGCACCCGCGCCCCTCCTGGCCCGGCCGAGCCTCGGCCCAGGATCGGCCGCCGGCCTGGCCAGGAGCGGAGTGCCTCGGGGGAGGACTAAGGAATCAGGAGGGGAAAAAACACACAGACACAATTAATCGTCGACTCCCAGGAAAATATGAGAAAATATGGGAATTGGGCGGGAAGACAAAACCCCAGAAAATATGGCAAAATATGGGGAATCTTGTTATTTGTGTGTATTTGTTTGTGTGTCCCAGGGCTCCTTCAAGGAGGAGGTACCGGCACCGCTGCCCCTCCCCCAGCTCCGCGGCGGGAGGTCCTCCTCGAAGTCCTGGTCAGAGCGCGCCCCAGGATCAGGAGGGGAAAAAACACAGACACAATTAATCGTCGATTCCCAGGAAAATATGGGAAAATATGGGAAGTGGGGGGGACTAATGGACTAATGGAGGATGACGATTAACAAATGACCAGGGGTCGTGTTCACGCGGCGGCGCCCGGCCGCGGGCTGGAAAACTATGTTTTGAATCGTTCTCCTCCAGTCAGAAAATTTTTGCAGAAATAGCAGAAAACTATTTGTTTAATCCTTCTCTCTCATTGTTTAATTAATCGTCATCCCGCATTAAGGAAAAGGGGCCGGCACCGCTGCCCCTCCCCCAGCTCCGCGGCCGGAGATCCTCCTCGAAATCCTGGTCAGAACGCGCCCCAGGAGAGGTAGTACGCAGCGGTATCTCGAAGAAGACAAACACGCCATAAGCATACAGTGTTGGCGCTCCGCGCGGGCTGCTTGGATCCGCTGGGGCCCCGTGGCGGCGCCTCCCGCGCCGCCCCTGGTGCGCCCTGCGCGGCAGAGACTCGAGGGGGTCCTGGCCCAGATCCAAGAAAAATCCGCGCGGCCCTCCAACAGCTTATGTCTATGCCGTTGTTTGTCCTCCCCCAGCTTCAGCACCTGCGGTGGCTTCTCTAGCTCGGGCCTCCGTCGAAGGCGGGCCCCGAAGAAGCGGGTCCAGACCGCGCCAGGCCCCGCGCAGGGGCACGGGGGCCCCAACGAGAGGCGGATCTCCTCGTGCACCACGTGGCCGAGTGGGCCCCTACAAGCGAGTGGCTGGGCTGCGCGTTTCGAGGGGGGGATCGTCTACACAAGTGAATGACCCCAGAATGGATACCCTCGTCGGATCATGCATGGATCTTTCGTAGATCTGCGAAACTTCCACGCATTTCTCATGGGCTCGAGGAACAAATCTTTGGGGTAGATCAATCATGTAGTCGATCCACTACTCGAGCGTTAGTCGCAGAGATTCGATGTTTGGATTTCTTTGTAAAACGGGGTCCCTGGAAGGCCTGGCCCTTGCCCCAGGGCCGTCGTTCGATCCTGAGACGTTACTGAGGGTCCCAGGTCCCGGCGAGTGCCCGATGAGGCCCGGATCGGCGAAACACCTCATGCCCCGTGCATCGTGCTGTCCCAGTGCGTTGGACGTCTGGGGTATGTGTGTGTGTGTGTGTGTGTGTGTCTGGCGTCCCCCCCCCCCCCTCCGTGGCGTGCTCCGGGGAGTTGGCGCCTCGCCCTCGGCGGAAGAGGGCGGCAGAAGGCCGCGGAAGTGGCACAGAGGGCGGCCCCGCCGGCGGAAGGCGGCGGGAGGAAGAGGCGGCCCCCCCAAAGATGGGTTTCCGGAACTGGTCGCTGTGCGAGGTGCGTCGTGGTCGTCGTCGTCGTGTCGTCGTCGTCGTCGCCGTCGCCGTCGTCGTCGCCGTCGTCGTCGTCGTCGTCGTCGTTGTCGTCGTCGCATCAGGGCTGGGGATGGCCAAGGGTAGCCTCTGATTCGTGCCTCGTGGGCCCACATTGGAGCTGCCCCGGACCAGAGCTGTCCCGCACAAGTCGAGCGCCCAACCACTCCCGAATGATCGGGACCGGAGCTGGCCATGGGCAGCTCCCGAGTCGTGCCTCGGGGGTGTAAACTGGAGTTGCCCCGGACCGGAGTTATCCCGCATAATTCGGTCGTCTCACCTTTGCGGAATGATCAGGGCTTGGAATGGCCAGGGGTAGCTCCCGATTCGTGCCTCGGGGGCCCAAACCAGCGTTACGCCGGACCAGAGTTTTCCCACATACTATATACTTCGTGCGTCCAACCACTCCTGAATGATCGGGGCGGGCGGTCAGGGGTAACTCATGGTTCGTGCCTCCAGGGGTTCAAACCGGAGTTGCCCCGGGCCACAGTCATCCCGCAGAACTCGGGCGCCCAACCATTCCTGAATGATCGCGGCGGGGGGCGGCCAGGGGTCACTCCTGGCTCGTGCCCCCAGGGGCCCAAGCCAGAGCTGCCCCGGAGCGGAGCTGTCCCGGATGATTCGGGCGTCCACTTGGGCCAGCCTCCTGTCGGGGGCGGCACAGAGGGGGGTGGGTGATGACTAGGGGGGGGTGGATATCATGGCGGGGGCCATGATATTTCCCAAGATTTCATGGCGCCTCTTCTCATTTCATTACATCCCTGGCCCCCCCGCTGGGCCGCGCACATGCCGCCGGCCATGATTTGCACCCCCCCCTCTTGGACACCTCCCTCTTGGCCGCTCCCGGTCCTGCGGCAGCCACCGAAACAGGTGGACCTGCTGGACGCCGCGGGCAGCTACCGGCAGCGCGGGCGGCCCACGAAGTTCAAGTGGCTCCGCGGCGTCCGCGCCGGCGACGGCTCGGTGTTCTGCATACCCGCCTGCGCGGACTGCGTGCTCCGCATCCTCCCGGACGGCAGCACGCAGGAGTTGCCCCAGGGAGAGCCCAGAACTCTCGGCCTCCTGGATGGGGTCCGAGTAGATGGGGTCGGGGGATCGCGCCGCATCGCCGATGCATCGCCGATGCGGCTCGATGCGGAGCCCGATTTTCTCCACGAGTGCGTCGCCGATGCATCGCCGATGCATCGGCGATGCATCGCCGATGCAGCGCGATCCTCCGACCCACTCTACTCCGACTCCATCTAGGAGGCCTCTAAGAACTCCGTCGATAATGTAGCACCTGCCTGATTCTAGTGAACATCGCTTTCGTATTTGCGTGCATGTTGGCGCCGGTCTACGAAGTTTCCATCGATTGGGATATCCCATCGGGGATACCGTGGTCGGCGTTTTGAGGGTAGAACGCACCGGTCTGGGCCAGCCGTGGGGCCCCGTAGGGACCCCACACCCGCGCGCGTGCCCTTGCGAGAAGGCGCCGTCATCGAGAAGGTATGCCCGCGCGCATGTCGCTGTGTCTTGTCATTCGTTTGAAACATGATGTCCGCCCTCCTTGCCCTGCGCCCTTCTTCCGAGGAAGCGTAGGTATGGATTCGGGTGGTGGGTGGAGGTCAATGGAGAGGAGGCATGCTGCCAACTATGTGCCATATCTATATATATATATAACAGCTGTGTCAAACATGTTGTAGACATGTTCGAAACATGTTTTACAAAATTTGAAGCACTCACAGCGCATTATCCACGAGATACAAGGCACCTGGATCAGCGGCAGCCCCGCTTCCGCGTAGATTCGGCGTTCGCCGTCGCCAAATGAGGCGCTACTGGCCTCTCGCGCGCCAGGCCCACAGATCACCACAGTGGAAACACATGCCAAGAACCACCCTGCTTGCCTGCAGGGTGCCCTGGGTTTCTCGGGTTTCGATGGTTTTGCTATTGAACACGTGACGCTCCCACACCAACATCAATGCACGTCCTTGGTTCTCAGGGTTGGGTTTCTTGTGGACAGTTTCTTGTGGTCGAGCTCCTGCTGTACGCCCGATTCTTATTCTGCGCGGCCTCGGACAGGAGCTCGGG
>CAUYUJ010018704.1:0-25000 GCA_963575745.1 Prorocentrum cordatum
AGGATGAGGATGAGGAGGAGGAGGAGGAGGGGGAGGAGGAGGAGGAGGAGGAGGAGGAGGAGGAGGAGGAGGAGGAGGAGGAGGAGGGTGCCCTCGCCCGTGGGCGACAAACGTACACGCTGGTCGTGGAAAGTAGGCTTTGCCGGATTTCCAGATCACAATCTACTTCAGGCGCCTTCTTACTGCCAGAATCGGCATGCTTTTGTTGTGTTTTGTTATTCTCTGGATTTTCACACGGCTCCCTACATGCCCAACGGTGAAAGCAGGTATTTTTGGAGGCCCAAATGCCAATCTATTTCAAGCGCCTTCCTATTTCAGGAGTCGAGCGGAAGTCCAATCTACTTTCAAAGCCTTCCTACCGAGTGGGAGGAGGAGGAAGAGGAGGAGGAGGAGGAGGAGGGAGCATCGAGGATCTCGGTGTGGAGCCGATGCCGCTGCTCGTCCCGGCGGGTCCTCGTTACGGCTGGGTTCTCCTCGAGGGTCTGGTCAGAGCGCATCCCTTGAGAGGTCTGAAGAGCAGAGGTGTCGGTATGTATTTGTCGCCCCAGCGGGGCGCCGCCGCCGCGTCGCCCAGACCCTGCGACGAAAAGCGAGTCCTCCCCCTGCGGGTCCAACCGACGCTGGGTTCTCGGACCCCCCCTCTGGGGTTCACCTGGCTGCAGTCGTGAAAGGGCATAGCCACACACTTTGCCCAGACATGCGGTGCGCACGAGAGCCTGGCCGCAGGCGCGCCTCTGCGGGCGCCCGCGGGCGGTGGCGGCGCCGGCGCCGGCGCCCCCCCTGGCGTGCCGCGGGGCAGCGGCCGTGGCCTCGAGGCCTTTGGTTTGGCCATGGGCAACGTTTGGGAGGAGGAGGAGGAGGAGGAGGAGGAGGAGGAGGAGGAATAACAAGAAGACGAATACTTACCATACGAATAACAGTACTAGCAACACGGGTATACTAAAAAGACTAGTCGTACGACTGCTAATATGAAGAAGACGAATACGTAGAACACGAATAATAACCGTGAGACTCTCAGTGCTAATACGAAACACGAATACTACGACACATTAGTACATACATGAAAGTCGTATCAAAATTTAGAATTCGATTGATACTATTACTACAGTTCATATTCCTACTAATACCAATAATCATCATCGTAATAGTACTAGTAATCAGAAACACCAGTAAACTATTAAGAGTCATAATAATACAACCACTAATACAGTTAGTATATCGGTATATACACATGTATACCATTTAAAGAAGAAGAGGAGGAACAGGAGGACGACGAGGAAGCGATGGAGGAGGACGAGCAGGAGGAAGATGAGGGGGAGTAGGAGGAGGAGGACGACGAGGAAGAGAAGCAGGAGGAGGAGGAGGAAAGAGGCGGAGGAGTCGAAGATGAAACAACAGCACATACATAAGCTTTCGGAGCTCCGCGCGGATCTCTTGGATTGGCGCTGGACCCGCGACAGTTGATGCTTATCCTGTTGTTCTGTTTCTCCAGGGAGGGGAATCTGCCGACATCCGCAGCTCGTCCGTGAGATCCCTTGTCGCCGCGGCCAGGCCTCCTTCCAAATTCTGGGCAGAACGCAGTGCGGCGGCCGTGGCCTCGAGGCTTGTGCATCATGAGCAGCGTTTAGGGGAGAGGAGGAGGACCCAGGAGGAGGAGGAGACCCAGGAGGAGGAGGAGGAGGAGGAGGAGGAGGAGGAGGAGGAGGAGGAGGAGGAGGAGGAGGAGGAGGAGGAGGACCCAGGAGGAGGAGGAGGAGGACCCAGGAGGAGGAGGAGGAGGAGGAGGGAGGGGGGACCCAGCGTTTAGGGGGGAGGAGGAGGACCCAGGAGGAGGTCGAGGACCTCGGCCCTCCCCCTCTCATCCTCCGACGGCGGTCGCGCCGTCGGGCGTGCGGAGGCGCCCCAGGGGCTTGATGACCCCTTCAGGCGCGCCAGAAATAGTGGGAAAGAGCGGGAGGACCCTGATCTTCGACGACACTATTTTCCATCTCGCTGTTTTCACTCAAGTCTGCTGCCCGCCGGTTGCTCGTCGTCGAGTTCTTGGGCGTCTGAGCGTCCCTCCCTCCTTGCACGCCGGCCAATTCGCCAGTCAAGTTGATGCCCCTACCTAGCTGCTCGCTGGAGCGAATTTCGCCGCCTCGCCGCTCACGAAACAAGAGTCCAGCCTCTGGGGCTCACTCCTGGGCTCGGGGACGATCGAGCATGGACCCTGGAGGACAAACTAGCCCCAGGGAAACGGTGGGGACCTCGGGTGATTACCTCGAGGCATGTGGTCACGAGCAACGTTAGGGGCAGGGGATGGGGTTGAGGTGGAGGGCGACCCGGCTATCCGACGTATGACTCAAGACAGCGTTTTTTCTTAGCTTTCGGCCTCTTGGGGCCCTCGCCAGGCCCGAGGGCCGTCAAAAAACGACTCACGATGAAAAGCCCGCCCTGGGGAAAAAGTCGGAACATCCGGTGGCCCGCACTGAGATCAGAGGAGGAAGCGGTGCCGACACCGCTACTTCTGCCTCGTTTTCGCCTTCTCGAGGAGTGGTATCCATACCTTTTTGCTTTCCCAGAGGCGGGGAAGGGTGAGGAGGAGGAGGAGGAGCAGGAGCGGGAGGAGGAGAGATGGAGGCAGAGGAAGAGGAGGAGGAGGAGGAGGAGGAGGAGGAGGAGGAGGAGGAGGAGGAGGAGGAGGAGGAGGAGGAGGAGGAGGAGGGGAAGGTTGAGGAGGAGGAGGGGAGGAGGAGGAGGAAGGAGGAGGAGATGGGGAGGGATGAGGAGGAGGAGGAGCAGGAGGAGGAGGAGGAGGCCAGGGAGTCGGGGGCGTCCAAGAGAGGGGTATCAGGACGTGTTTGTTTGTTGTTGGAGGAAGCGTTCGTTCAGGGGCAACGTTAGGGAGGGCTAGGCTCATGGGGTTATGCAGCTACCCCAAATCGCACATTCATCGCCGATACGGGCCTGATATCCCGCCCTGTCCAGGAAGCTGCGGATATGCTATCCAGGGTCAGTCGCCGATCTATCGGCGATGTACCGCTGAGTGCCGTTCGTTTCCCCTCTTCAGACGGTCCTCCCGATCCCCTCCATGTGAGGAGGAGGAGGAGGAGGAGGAGGAGGAGGAGGAGGAGGAGGAGGAGGAGGAGGAGGAGGAGGAAAAAGGAGGGGGGGACGAGGAGGGAGGAGGAGGAGGAGGAGGAGGAGGAGGAGGAGGAGGAGGAACCGGAGGAGGAGGAGGAGCAGGAGGAGGAGAGGAGAGGAGGCAGGAGGAGGAGGAGGAGGAGGAGGAGGAGGAGGAGTTGCAGGAGGAGGAGGAGGGGGCGGAGGAGGAGGAGGAGGAGGAGAAGGAGGAGGAGGAGCAGGAGGAGCAGGAGAATGGCGCTGGCAGCGACGACGACGACGAAGACGACAAGACTGGGACGAGGACGGCGGCGGCGGCGAGGACGGGGGCGGCAGCGGCGGCGGCGAGGACGGGGGCGGCGGCGGAGGCGACGACGGTCGTGGCGCCGCGCGACGATGGCCGCGGCGATGACAAATACGACATGGACTCGGGACGAGGACGGCGGTGGCGGCGGCGGTGGCGGCGACGACGGGCGCGGCAGGACGGCGGCGGCGGCGACGATCGCCGCGGCGCCAGGCGGAGATTTCTGCCGCGCGACGTCGTCGTCGTCGGCGCCGCGCGCACGGCCATCGGCGCCTTCTGCGGCGGCCTGGCGGCGCTGCCGGCCACGCGGCTTGGCGCGGCGGCGATGGCCGCCGCGCTGCGCAAGGCCAAGGTGGCCCCCGAGGAGGTCGACGCGGTGGTCTTTGGCCACGCGCTGCCCGCCGGCTGCGGGCTGCACGCGGTGCGCCAGGCCTGAGAGGAGGAGGAGGAGGAGGAGGAGGAGGAGGTACCCGTGCCGCTACCCCTCGCCTCGTTTTCCCCCGTTTGGGCCCCCTGGGAGGCCCTCGTGGCCACCGCTGGATGGGCCTCGAGGTTCGGAGCAGAACGCGCCCCAGGGGAGGTCCAGGGAGTAGCAGTATCGGCACCTCTTTGTCATCCCACAGGCCGCCCTCCTGGCGGAGATACCCCCAGCGGTGGACTGCACCGGCGTGAATAAGGCGTGCGCCTCGGGGCTCAAGGCCGTGGCCCTGGCGGCGCAGGCCATCGAAGAAGGAATAGCTGCAGAATATGCGCATGAGCTTTCGGAGGTCCTCGCGGATTTCTTGGATCGGCGCTGGGCCCCCCTGGCGGCGCCTCCGTCGCCGCCCCCGCCGCGCTCCGCGCGCTGGGGAGGGGGGCCCCATCGCCGATCTGATCCGAGAAGTCCGCGCGGAGCTCCGGAAGCTTGTGTGCTCATCTCTTCCTTGTTCCTCCAGGCCATCGCGCTGGGGCAGGCGGAGGTCGTGGTCGCCGGCGGCATGGAGAGCATGTCCAGGGCGCCCTACCTGCTGCAGCAGGCGAGGGCTGGCGGCTACCACTACGGCCCGCCCTGCGGGCGGGGGGAGGAGCGGGGGGAGGAGGGGGCAGGGGGAACGTCAGGGGGGGTCAGCTCAAGCGCCTCAGCCTCAGCATCCCCTCCCCTCCCTTGGCGGGGAAAGCTGCGGGGAGCAGCGCGGGCGGGGAGAGATCGCGCTCGGATCGGCGGCACATCGCCGACGGATGATCAGCGATGGGCCCCAGATCCTGGATCCGCACGTTCCTGGGCGGGGTGGGCAATCGGGCCCCGATCGGCGAGGGATTGGCGGTTGGGGGGTTGATGCATCCCCCCGCGAGCCTTCCATCGCCGATCGGGGCCCGATTGCCCACCCCGCCCAGGAACGTGCGGATCCGCCATCTGGGGCCCAGGCCCCAGAGGAGGGAAGGGGATGCTGAGGCTGAGGCGCTTGAGCTAGAGGCCGCACTCGATGATTGCGTATATGTCAGAGCCTTTGACGTGCTGTGGCAGTTCACAGCGGCCGGGCGTGGTGAGAGCTGGCCGTTGCGCACAGCATCCTGGACTCCTGGAAACAGAAACAGGATGAGGCGGCTACAGTGGGCACATCCGATAGGAAATCTTGCCGCAAGAAATCTGGGGCACGTTCTTCTTTGACCCTTGGACTCCCCGAAGGGCGCCCCAGGGTTTCTGAGGGCCCCAGGCGGGGGCCACCTTGGGCGAAGACATTTCCGTGGGGCTCCCGCCGGCAGTTTTTTTTTTTTTTTTTTTTTTTGTTGTTGTTGTTGTTGTTTTTTTTGTTTTTGTTTTTTGTTTTGTATAATTATATATATGTATTAGTTTTTTGAATTAAAAAATCGGCCAGGAAACGAGCGACACCACCCCACCTACGGCCCTCCATGCTGCGCCACGGCCCAGCGGGGGCCGCAGCGCATACCACGCAAAAGCCCACGCCAGATCAGTTGGCATACGCCAAACCCCGCGGGGCCGCAGGTGGGGTGGTGTCGTTTGTTCTGTGGCACCCAGGGTGCGCCGGTGTGAGCGCACCTCGCCCCTCGCGACCGCCGGGCCGCCAAGAGACGGAGCCGTCTGCGTCGCGCGCGCTGCTGGGCGCGGCCCGCGAAGTGGGCCAGGCGATCGCAAACATGGATCAAGGGGGCGTGAATTCGCGACGGGTCCCGTTTCCATGGGACACTGCGGATTCAGCCGCCGAGCGAGGCGGCACTGGCCGCATTTTGGGGAGGGCACCTCCCACGGTCCATGGACTTGGCGACCGCGCGCCAAATCCATGGATCGCCAATCCATGTTTGCGCGCCCCCGATAAAAGGTAGCCACGCATTCCACGTGTGGGCGAAGATCAAGATGGAGGCTTCTCGTAGCTTTTCCGGCCCCGGGGGGTCCCTCGTCGGGCCCTGGGGCCGTCAGACAGCGGCTCCCGGGGAAGAGCTGGCCCCGGGGAGGGAGGCGGGGCACCGCAGGACCCCGTGCTGGAATCAGAGGAGCACTGCACCTCAGGCGTGCCTCTGCGGTGCGCGCGTCAGCCCCGCAAGGGCCCCGCGCGCGCTCGGAGGTCGTGCACTATAAGCTCCGTGGCGGGCGCTCTCTGGCCATGCCGCTCGGGAAGCGACGCATATATACAGACACATCTATATATACATATATATATATATACATTTATATGTATATACATACATCTACATATATATATACACGTAGATGTATATATACAAATCTATATACATCTGCTATACGTCTTGTGTCCTGTACGTTCGTGTCGGACGTGCGCCTCCAGCGTCAGCATCCCATGACTACTCCGGGCTTCTGAATGAGCGTGGGGGGGTACCCCCCCGACGGGGGTCAACCTCGTCTCGTCGTCGCGCCGCGACGGGGGTCGGAACGCCTTCGGCGCGCGGTGGCTGCCCGCGACGGGGGTCGATGTGTGGCTGTCGGCGGGGGTGACGCCCCCCCCCTCCCCCCCGACGCTTATGAAGAAACTCGGGGTAGCTTTGGATGGGGATCCCCTTGTGCTCTTCTGTGTGCGGGCTCTCTTTGCCCTGGGGCCCTCTTCTTCGCCCCGGGCAGGCCACGGGGCGTTGGACCCTCTTGCTCTCGGGCCCGCGCTCTGGTGGCCACCCTCGGAGCGGACTCCGGTCCCGCGGCGGGGCTGCGGCCGTGCGAGCGCCGTGCCACTCCCGGCTTTTCTCTTGGGGGGGGGGTCCCTTCGACGCGCGCGTTCGCCTGGGCCTCCTCAGACTGGAGGAGGGACGGAGGGGACGGGCGGGCTGTCCGCAGCAGGAGGGCGGGGGGGAGGAGGCTCTTCCTCCTCGTCATCCTCACTGCGCCTCCCTCCTCCCCTCCTCCCCTTTCTCGGTCCTCCTCGTCCTCGCCCTCGTTTTTTCTACGTCCTCATCCTCGAACCGTTCTTCCCCATCGTCCCCCTCTTGTTCTTTCAGTTGCTCCTACTGCTCCCATTCCTTTGTCGCCGTTCCTCTCGGTTTCTCTCATCCATCGTGTTATCATCATCATCGTCATCAGCAGCAGCATCGTCATCGTCATCGTCATCATCATCATCATCATCATCATCATCATCATCATCATCATCATCATCAGCATCACTATCATCATCATCGTCATCATCGTCATAATCACCACCATCAACATCATCATCCTCATATTTTCTGTGCCTCCTTCTCTTTTATGTTGCTTCTCTCTCTTTCTCTTTGTCGAGGGAGGGACGTTTATTCACGTATGCCGATGGGCGGAGGGGGAGGACGAGGACGATCAGGAGGGGGAGGAGGCGCATCAGGAGAGGGAGGGATTGGGACGACAGGAGGAGGGCCGGAGGACCTTCAGGCGATCGCAAGCATAGATCAAGGCGGCGTGAATTCGCGACGGGTCCCGTTTTCATGGGACATCGCGAATTTCAGCCGCCGAACGAGGCGGCACCTGCCGCATTCTGGGGAGGGCACCTCCCCCGATGCATGGATTCAGCGACCGCGCGCCAAATCCATGGATCGCCAATTCATGTTTGCGCGCCCCCGAGGATCCTCCTCCCTCATGCTCCCCCTTCTCTTGATCCACCTTCGACGACGAGATGGCGGAAGTGAAGACGAACGGCCGTCGACGGACGACCGACGACGACGAAGGACGAGTGAGACGGCGACGAACGACTCACCGCCCGAACGAACTAGACGACCGACAAGACCCGACCGACCGACGGCCGACGCCCGAGGCCGGCGACCGACGACGACCGACGGCGACGACCCCCCCCGACGTCCTTTTGGGGGGCCCAGCAGAGGTCTTCGGAGGCCTCCAGATCGATGTTCTTCGGGACGTATGTTGGCCCAATGTGTACCAGGAGGGGGAAAAACACAGACACAATTAATCGTCGACTCCCAAGAAAATGTGGGAAAATATGGGCAGTGGGGGGGAGGATGAAGATGCAGAAAAAATGGGAAAATTTGGGGATCCTGTTTTTGTGTATTTAAGTGTGTGAGTCCTTGGGTCCCTCGGGTGTATTCATCCTCCTTGGTGTGGGAAGGGCGGTCTCGTCGTCGTCTCTCGTCGTCGTGTTTATCCCCATCCGCTTCGCCGATGGTGCGCAGCCTGTGTTGGCCCATCATAGCTGCACCGCCTGCACCTCTGGGAGGGCTTCGGTGGACGAGCGGACCTTGGCGCTAACGCGCGTTCCGAGGATCATCGAGCAGAGCTCTCTGGAGGCCTCCGGGGCGCTCGGACCGCGACCTTCGGCCCTCGCTGGGTGACTTCGATCTGCGGCGGCCACGACCGGCCGCGCAGGCCATGGCAGGCTCGAGGACTCCGCGCTGCTGGACGGGCTCACGGACGCCGGCAGCCAGAACCACCTCGGCGCCTGCGTGGAGAGGACGCTCTGCCCCGCCGCGACCAGGCATCGACCCGCAATCGCCTATCATCGCCGATGGGGACCGTGCGGACTGGATGTCGGTCGCGTGTCGCCGGCCTATTGTCCATGTACCGCCAACTCAGGCTTGTCGCTTCCCCCCCTGAGCTGGTGACCCCCAGCGTTCCCCCTCAGGGAGGGGTAGCCAGCCTCGAAGTTGCCCCCATCCCCAAGATGGGCGAGCGAAACATCGAGGAAGATCTTGGGGATGTGCCCCCAGAAACTGAGGGGATCCTTCAGATCGGCATCGAGGTGACGTGATGCCAAACACAGGGATAGGGATATGTTTCAAACTGGTAAAAAGGGGGGAGCGACGGGAGCGTCGTTGATCGGAGAGCGCCAGCTGCACACACAGACACACACACAGACACACACACAGACACACAGACACACACACAGACACACACACACAGACACACACACACACATTCACACACAGACACACACAGACACACACATACACATAGACACACAGAACACATACACACACAGACACACACAGACACACACAGACACGCACAGACACGCACAGACACGCACAGACACGCACGCACGCACGCACGCACGCACGCACGCGCACACACACACACACACTTCCACACTTCCACACTTACACGCACACGCACACGCACACGCACACGCACACGCACACGCACACGCACACGCACACGCACGCACGCACGCACAGACACACACACATACACACACACGCCCACACGCCCACACACCCACACCCACACGCACACGCAATACGCGCACGCGCACACGCGCACACGCACACACTAACACGCACACGCACACACGCACACGCACACACTACAGACCAGATATTTTATATTTTATATATTATACACTCGACATAACACACTGGCAACATCTCTGGACCGGCCCTCTGGCCCGGCGAGGGATCAGTGCCTTTTGCGGGCTTGGCATGGGATGGCGCAATCACAGAAGGCCGTCGGGGGTGGGGACGAGCCCGCTCCCTTGAAACGTCGATTGGTGAATTGTCGTTGATTGTCACGGTTTTCGCAAGCCCATGCCGGTTTGTGTACTTTGTTACGGTGGGCGGACTAAAAGTGTCCACACGTGTCTCGCCAAGACCTTGGGTTATTCAAGCACGTCGGACCACAATGTATGCCCCCCTTCCCCAAGCTTCAAAGTTGACGGGTGTGGGCGGTAGGCCGCAGGCCATGGCCAAATGTGGATTCTTCAACTTTGATTTCCGGGGGGGGTGCGAAGCAAGGGCATTTCCCAGTTGTGATTGTCATCATGTCGTATCGCTTTCCCGCCATGGGTGTGGACACTTTTTGTCCGGCCACCGTAGTAAACGGGGTGGTAGTTAAGGGGCCTCTACGAGCGGGTATGGGGCGACAGGGCAATTACCTCGCACTGGTGCGTGATAAATCGGGGCGACAAAGCCGTGGATGCATCATCATAGCTCCGGGCGGGAGGGATTACCTGGCACTTGTGCGCGGCAAATCAGTTCTTCGAAGGCAAGCTTGAAAACGCACCCTTAGCTACCACCCCGTTTTCAAGCACCACGTTTGCAGGGGCCTGGTTTCGGTTCTCGAGGGCGCCGCGGCCGTCATTTTCCAGGTCTGCGCCCGCCAGGTGTGGGCCCGAGGTCGTTTTCACTAAGCCACGCTTTTTGCTAAAGGGGGCTCTGTCCATCCCCGACAGCGCGGCGCACGTACCCGGCTCCGCGCCCTCGCGGTCTGGACTCCGGGGCGCGCTCCCGCGGATACGGATGCGTTTCGCGCGGGGCAGCTGGGAAAAAACGCGCCGCATCCGCGGGGTCGTGGCCCAGGGTCCTGGCCCGCGAGGCCGCGGATACGGACACGCATTTTTCTCGCACGACGTACGCCGATCCTGGGCCCAGGGTGGGCTTTGGCCATCTCCGCGTATGCATCTCATGTTTGGGCTCTCAGGAGGGAGAGGGGATGGCCGAACCCGATCCTGGCCCACGGGGCCCGGGGCTTCTCGCGCCATCGTGGGACCCCAGGGGCCCTTTTGGTCTTTAGGGAGGGGTGATCTTGAGGCCATCCCGGCTTCCCTCGAAAAGCAGGGGTCACCTTGAGAGCGTTTTTTTTCCTCCCCAGGTCAACGCTCGTTACCCGGGCCAACCCCTCCCCCCCGGGAAACGCTAACGTTCCTACTGGTCGGGTCGGCCTAGACGCCCCTTGCATGCTACAGGGCGGGCCCCCCGCAGGTATGGCGCTGTGCTCACAGGCATGGCGGGGTGCTGGAAGGCATATTTTGGTGCTCGCAAACGAGTTGTGGCGCTCGCGGGCTTCCCACCTGTTGCGGCGCCGAGCTCACAGGCATGGCGTCGTGCGCAAGTCACGTGCGTGTTGTGGCGCTTGCAGGCCTTTGCGGTGCGCATAGGACAGGCGGACTCACTGCTGCGGCGAGCCCAGCAAGCAGGCGAGGAGGAGGAGAACCAAGAGGAGGAGGAGGAGGAGGAGGAGGAGGAGGAGGAGGAGGAGGAGGAGAAGGAGGAGGAGGAGGAGGAGGAGAGGAAGTAGGAGGAGGAGAGGAAGTAGGAGCCGGCCGTTTCCGGTCGGTGCCTTATGGTTTTGGCGGCGGCGACGGGGCGGTCGAGGAAGAGGCGAGGGATGAGGAGGTACAGGAGGAGGAATGAGGCATGGAGTCTCAGGTAGCGGTGCGGGGGCCCCTTCAGATCTCCGGCAGCAGACCCCCTTGGCGAGATCTCCGGCGAGATCTCCGGCGAAATCTCCGGCGAAATCTCGGGGAAGCGTAATCTCCAGCGAAATCTCCAGCGAACTCTCCGGGAAGCGACATCTCCGGCGAAATCTCTGGGCCATCCCGCCTGGCCGAGAATCGCCACAAACGGAATCTATTTGAATGCTCCACGCATGGAACCCTATTGTAATCCTCTACGTAAGGAGTCCTAATGCAATCGTCCACAAAAGGAATCTTTTGTAATTTCTTGCAGAAGGAATCCGTCGCATGGGGTCGGCGTGACACGTGTCACCCCTGTGCTGTTTCACACTGTATCATGTTGGCATCCAGAATGCGAGTGGATCAATTGGTTTGGCCCACGCGGCATTCGGGCTGACACGTGTCACCCTTGTGCTGCGTCACATTGTCTAGTCCCATGTTGGCATCCAGAATGCGAATGAAAGAATTGGGTTTTGCCCACATGGTTTTCGGGGTGACACGTGTCGCCCCTGTGTTGTTTCACGCTGTATGGTCCCATGTTGGCATCCAAAGTGCGAGTGAAACAATTGAGGTTCCGCAAACGGTTTTCGGGGTGAGACGTGTAACCCCTTTTTTGTTTCACACTGAATCTGCCCATGTTGGCATCCAGAGTACGAGTGGGACAATTCGGTTTTGCCCACACGGTTTTCGGGGTGACAGTGCTGTTTCACTTTGTATGGTCTCATGTGAATTCAAACAGTAGAATACCCCCCCCCCCACCCCCCCCCCCCCCCCCCCAACCCCCCCCCCCCCCCCCCACCCCCCCCTTTTCATCATTGTACCCCCCCCCCCCCCCCCCCCCCCCCCCCCCCCCCCCTCGGGTTCCACTACAACGGTTTTGGGGTGTACTGATCGTCCGTCACCCCTGTGCTGTTTCACATTGTCATTTTTTGGTCTTCATGTTGTGGCTTCCAAAATATGAGTTGTAAATGCATTTGAACTTTTGTTGTTACCCTAACCCTCACGGTTTTCGGGGTGGAAGTGCTACATTTTTTATGTTTTTCTCATTTTTTTATTTTGTTCTCACCCCTGTGCTGTTTCACATTGTATGGTCCCATGGTGCCATCCAGAATACGAGTGAAACGATCGGGTTTCCGCAAACGGTTTTCGTTGTGACACGTGTCACCCCTGTGCTGTGTCACATTGTATGGTTCCATGTTGGCATCCAGGATACGCGTGACACAGTTGGGTTCCCCCACACGGTTTTCGGGGTGACACGTGGCACCCCTGTGCTGTTTCACGCTGTCTGGTCCCATGTTGGCATCCACAGTACGGATGGAATAATTGGGTTTCGCCCACACGGCTTTCGGGGTGACACGTGTCACCCCTGTGATGTTTCACACTGTATGGCTTTCATTTGGCAGCCAGAATTATCCAGAATATTATTTCTGACGGGGAACATTTTGTCTGGAGATTTCCGACGGGGGAGATTTCCGGGGAGATTTCTGGGAGAATTTCCAGGAGATTTCCTGGGATATTTCCGTTGGGGGAGAGTTCCCGTGAGATTTTCTGGAAGATCTCCTGGGATATTTCCGACGGGGGAGATTTCCGGGGAGATTCTATGGAAGGTTTCCCGGGAGATTTCTGACGGGGAGGATTTGCTGGGAGATTTCCCGGGATATTTCCGACGGGGAGATTTCCCGGGAGATTCCCCGGAAGATTTCCCAGGATATTTCCGACGGGGGAGATTTCCCGGAAGATTTCGGGAAGGATTCCCGAAATCTTCTTGGAGATTTCCGGGCAAATTTCCGACGGGGGGATTTTTGGAAGATTTCTGGGAGATTTCCGACGGGGAATTTTTCAGAAGATTTCGGGAAGATTTCCTGGAGATTTCCGCGTGATGTCCGGGGAAAATTTCCGACGGGGGAGATTCCCGGGAGATTTCTGGGAGATTTCCGACGGGGAAGTTCTTTCCGAGAGATTTCCAGGGAGATTGTTTGACGGAGCAGATTTTTCGGGAGACATCCTGGGCCCCCCCCCGGGGGTCGCCCGGGGGCTCCTTAACAAAATTCGACGTAGGAGGAGGACGAGGAGTTGGAGGGCGACGAAGAGGACGGAGAAGTTCAGGAATAGGAAAAGGGATATGAGAAGGGAGGTTGAAGGAGGGTGACGATGATGCTGATGATGATGATGATGATGCTGATGCTGATGCTGATGATGATGCTGATGATGCTGATGCTGATGCTGATGCTGATGCTGATGATGATGATGGTGATACTGCTGCTGATGATGATGATGATGATGCTGATGATGATGATGATGATGATGATGATGATGATGATGATGAGGAGGAGGAGGAGGAGGAGGAGGAGGAAGAGGAGGAGGAGGAGGGGGAAGGAGAGCAGAAGGAGGAAAAGGAGGACAACGGTGGGGGGGTAATTAGAACATAGGGAGCCCCACCGAAGGCCCCAGCGTCACAGCTCGCGCCCCCCCCACTTGGCTACACGCCTCATCCATTTCGCGGCCCCGTCGGGAGCTCCACCGACGGCCCTTGTGTCGGCGCATGGATGTCCATTGAAGGCCCCAGCGACGGCGCCCGGATGCCGCCACCCTACCATTTTGGCAGACCATTACACGTTTCGTGGCCCCATCGGGAGTTCCACCGAATGCCTGCGTTGCAATGCCCGCATGCCGCATGCCGCCACGCCCCCCCCCCTTTTTGGCACACCCGTCACGCGCGTCATACCCCCAGTGGGAGGTGTACCGAAGGCCCCGCTGTCAGCGCCCGCACACCGCCACCCTGCCAACTTGTGAACCATTTCACGCTTCGATTCGTGGTCTCACATGGAGCATGCACAATTTTCTGTTGGTGGACCTCTCATACGTTTGGTGGCCCTTTCAGGGAACTCCAGCAGCGCCCGCATGCCGCCACGCCCACACTTTGGTACACCCTCAGACGTGTCGTGGCCGCGTAGGGTCTTCACCGAAGACGATACTCACAACTGCGGCACTCACAGCTGCATGTGGGCAGGTTCTTCGCCAGGGTTTTTCAACGAGGGATCCTTGCCTCGCCGTTGGTGGAAAATTCGAGATGCGGCCCGAACATCCCATGCTCCAGGCGGAAGCCCCAGAAACTGAGATGTCCTCAGCGGCCTGGGGGGTAGGCAAAAACCTGGGCCGCTGGGCCAAACCTCCACCTCTTCAGCCTCCGTCTTCCCCCCCCCCCTCGCGTCCATCCTCCCCTCCCTCTTCCTCGCCCGCCTCTTGGGCCCTGGCGCCGTCCTGCGTGGGGTGGCCATTATTGCCCCCGGGTGGCCGCCTTACGGGCCTTGCGGCCCCAGCTTTCGGCTCGTTCATCCTCCCTTCCCTCTTCCTCGTCCGCCTCCCAGGCCCTGGCGCCGTCCTGCGCGGGGAGGTCGGCACATCGGCATCTCTTGTCCCTGGAAGCTGGCCCAGGGAACGGACCGAGTCGCGCCGGGCCGTGGCCGCTTTTCCTGCGCCTCTGGGTCCTCTTCAGTTCCGTCCTCATCATCCCCCCTAGTTCCCTTCCTCTTCCCCCTCGGCCGTGGCCATTTTGGTTGAGGCCGAGGGGTATTTCTGCTTGCGGCGGGGCCCGTTGTGACCATGGGTTTGTTCGCCCCCGCCCCGGGACGCCAGCCCCACAACTCACGCGCGGGCGCGGGCAATTCTTGCGCGCGCGCCGGCAGTGGCGCTTTAATTCGGCTCGCCCAGGGAATGTTGGTCGCGATCCCCGCAACGTAGTCGCTTGCAAGCCTGTGCCCGCGGGGGCCGCCAAGCGCGCCAGCGCGCCCGTCGAATTTTAAGACTGTCGGCGGGCGGCGCGGCGCCCATCTCCAGGTTTGCTGCGATTGGATTCCGCGTGGATCCTCTTCCAATCTTACCTTTTATACCTGCTGCCCCGTTTGGTCCAAGCGACGTTGGCGTTCGTGGGATAGTTACCTTTGGCCGTGAGTTCTGGACCATTGCATCCGCATATCATTTCCAACGTCTTATTCCCAACCCTCCTTGGTTGGGTATTCGTTTTGAATAGAGCAGTGTGGTCGCGTCTCCTCCCGCCTCCCTCCTGCCTCCTGCCTGCCTCCTCCTGTCTTGCCTGCGGGGGGCTGCGATCTGTGAAACTGTCGCCACTTTCGAGGCCTGCCGGGGGGCCCAGCACAGTGAGGGCCAGGGGCGGACCCAAATTAGACCTCGCCTTCCCTGGGGGGCTGCGATCTGCGAAAAACTGTTCGCCATTTTCGAGGACTGGATGGGGTGGGGGCGGGGGGCCCAAGACAGTGAGGGCTCGGGCGGGAACCCGCGTGACCCTAAATTCGACCTCGCCATCCCTTTGGGGGCTGCGAAATCTGCGAAAATACGGTCGCCACTTCGAAGGCACTGTGGGGGGGGGGGCCAGCACAGTGAGGGCCTCTGGCGCGGAAAACCGGCGCAGTAGAACCCTCGCCATACCTGAGGGGGCCCGCGATATGCGAATAGTGTCGCCATTTTCGAGGCCTGATGGGGGGGGGGGGCCCTGCACAGTGAGGGCACCGCGGAAGCAAATTAGACTCGCCGTCCCTGGGGGGCTCTCCTGCGGGCGATTCTGCGAAACTGTCGCCATTTTCGGAGGCCTGCTGGGGCGGGGGGCCCAGCACAGTGACGCCACGCGCGGACCCAAATTAGACCTCGCCATCCCTGGGGGGCTGCGATCTGTGAAACTGTCGCCACTTTCGAGGCCTGTTGGGGGGCCCAGCACAGTGACGCCACGCGCGGACCCAAATTAGACCTCGCCATCCCTGGGGGGCTGCGATCTGTGAAACTGTCGCCACTTTCGAGGCCTGCTGGGGGCCCAGCACAGTGACGCCACGCGCGGACCCAAATTAGACCTCGCCATCCCTGTGGGGCTGCGATCTGTGAAACTGTCGCCACTTTCGAGAAAACATGGCCGGCTCTGCCTGCTGTGGGGGACCTGCGCTGTTTGATGGGGCCATAGCGCGGATTCAATTTTGACCATCGCCATCAATCTCGCGGTGGGCTGCGTTCTGCGTAACTGTTTCGCCACTTTCAGGCCTGATGGGGGCCAAGCACAGTCGAGGGCCATCAGGGTGGGGCGGACCTCCAAATGAGACCTCGCCATCCCCGGGAGGCTGCGATCTGTGAAACTGTCGCCACTTTCGAGGCCTGCTGGGGGGCCCAGCACAGTGACGCCACGCGCGGACCCAAATTAGACCTCGCCATCCCTGGGGGGCTGCGATCTGTGAAACTGTTGCCACTTTCGAGGCCTGCTGGGGGGGCCCAGCACAGTGAGGGGCCACGCGCGGATTCAAATTAGGACATGCGCCATCCCTGGGGGGCTGCACGATCCGCGAAGCCGCCGCCATTTTTGAGGCCTGTGGGGGGTCACAGCATAGGGAGGGGCCACGGGCAGATTCAAATGAGACAATCGCCTTACCGCTGCGGGGCTGGATCTGTGATGAAACCTGGTCGCCACTTTCGATGCCTGCTGTTGATCCCAGTTTTCGAAGTGGCTTAGGAGTGTTGTGCTCAGGAATTGTTGTTCATCAGAATTTATCAAGCCCTATTCCGGTATACCAGGTTGTCCTGCGGTCTCGCCCGAATTCCGTCTGAGACATATGTAACCTTTTTTCTTTTTTTTTTTTTTTTTTTTTTTTTTTTCTTTTTTTTTTTTTTTTTTTGTTTTTTTATTTTTTTATATTCTCGGCTCCGTCATCGCCCCATTTTTTTTTTTTTTTTTTTTTTTTTTTATTTATAAAGTATCCTAAACTATTTGCGCCCCGCTTTTGCGCAGGGGTTGGGTACGTCGCCAGGGTAATTTTTATCGGCGGATAGTAAAAGAGGGATCGGTCCGTCGGCCCCCCTCTCCTGCGCGCGCGCCGACAGGCGTCGCGGCCGAGGCGGTCGCTCAGTCGAGGGTCGAGGAATGCCCATGCGCGCCGCAATTTGCACTTATTCGTCAGGCTCTCAAAGTTCCTATTCGCATGGCCCCGATGTCAAAAGGATTTGACCGTGAAGTTGCGGTTCGTCGCCGCGGCGTGCGCGGCGCGAGCCCTGGCCAGCAGGTTATGGGGGGGATTTCGCTTGAGATTTCGGTCACCCGAGATTTCGTTGGAAATCTTGTTGGGAATTTACCAGAGGCGGGATTCCGTTTGAGATTTCGTTTGGCATTTCGGTTGGGATTTAGCGGTGGCAGTATACCTCGGGAGATTTTCGGAAGAGTGTCGGGGAGATTTTGCGCGGGCGTGATTTCTCGGAATATTTGATTGGAATTTCGTTTGGAGATTTTCTCGCGGTAAGATTTGGTTTGAGATTTTCGGGCATTCGGAATACCTCCAAGTTTTTCTTGGGGACCGTGGGTTCGCACCTTAGTTTAGTGGTCGATTCGGCGCGAAGCAACAAGAGGTGGAGGAGGATGGGGTGGGGCGGAGGAGGAGGAGGAGGAGGAGGAGGAGGAGGAGGAGGAGGAGGAGGAGGAGGAGGAGGAGGAGATGAATGACGAGTTCCGCGGGCCTCCGTGGTCCAGTAGCGAGCTCCGCAAAAAAAGGCATCGCAAGCTGCCAGCGTGCTCGCTGGCACGTTTGGCGTTCTGGTATAAGCAGGCGCTGTGGTGCGCGGAGGCACCGTGGCGTTTACAGGCGTTGCGGTACCCATGGTTGTTGTGGTTTACGCGGGCGCTGCGGTATACGCGGGCGCTCTTGTGCGCGCAGGCAATGTGGCGCACGCAGGCACTTGCGCGCGTGGCTGCTGCAGTTTACACAAACACCGCTGTGTACATAGGCGACGCGGCGCTGCGGTGCACGCGGTTGTTGTGGTGTACGGAGGCAACGTGGTGTACACAGGCGGCGCCGTGTTGCGCGCAGGCGTTGGGCGTTGTCGTGATTACGCAGAGACTTTGGTGCACACCGGCGATTGATGCGCCGTTTGCGCGGACGCACCGTGGCGGGTGCAAACCGCGGCCGCCGTAAGCGTTACCTTCCCGCCCGAAGCCCCCCCCCAGAGCAACGACCGTTCCCGAGGAGGAAATTGAAACACGCTCACCTTGGGCCAGGGTCACCCCGGGTAACATCCGAAAGGGTGGATCAGTTCCTGCTCCTGTCGGGTGGTCACCAAACGTTGTGGTGACCGAGCTAACGGGTGAGTCATCGGTGATTTGGAGTGAAGGGGCTGTTTTTGAACTCGGGCCAAGGATCTCTCGACCGCCCTGGGGCCTCTGAGGTCGTCAAGCCGCCGTGAAACGGACCGTCTGGTGAGATCCTTGCGGGCTCGAGGTCGTCGCACGATCTGCCACGACACCGACCATCCTGCGACCCCCAAGTCCTGCTGATGCTGCTGCTGCTTGATTTTTTCCGCTAGCGTGGCCCCCGAAGTCCCAGTCAGGGTCGGCTCTTCGCCCCGAGCCTCTTCGGTTTTTGACGGTCCTGAGCGCCAGTGGGTGTCCCCAGAGGCCGAAGACGGCGCCCCCCCCTTCGCCTGGATTCTAGGCCTCCTAGATGGGGTCGGAATAGATGATGTTGGATGATTGCGCCGCATCGTCGGTGCATCGCCGATGCGGCTCGAGCCCGATTTTCTTCACGCGGACGTCGCCGATGCATCGCCAGTGCATCGCCGATGCACCGCCGATGCGGCGCGATCCTCCGACCCCATCTATTCCGACCTCATACAGGACGCCTCTGTTTGTGTTCTCTGGACGCTGGGTGTCCTCGGTCGGGGCCATGTCCAGGAGGCGTCGCTCCAGGGCGCTCCGGCGGAGCGCCGTGGAACGGTCGCGGCGCCCGACACCGTCTTTCCAGAACCGCTGGATCTCGGAGATCCCTGGCTTGTCCCAGCGCGATGCAGTGGGAACCCATGGCAAGAGGCACCCCGCTTGCCTCCAGGGTGCCCTGGGTTTCTGGGGTTTCGATGGTTTGGCAAGGGAGAGCGTGAGGCTCCCACACCAAGGATCAGCGGACGTCCTGGGGTTTCAGGGCTGTGGGTTCCTTGTGGAAGGAGTCTTGTGGTGGAGCTCGCATTGTATTGTATGCATTTTTCCTTTCCCCCCGCCGATTTTGGAAAATATCCCCAAGCCTTGGAGATTTCCCCAGGATCAGCTCGTCCTTCAGGATCGCCCCTGTGCTCCAGGCGGCGCTCCGGAGGGCCTCGTCCCTGTCCTCCAGAATAGAGGGCCCCGCTCTCTCGAGATGGCTCTCCCTGCCTCCCGGAGGGCCCCTTGTGTGCCCCGAAAGGGTCCCTGCCCTTGCCCTTGCCCTTGCCCCCCCGAGGGCTTTTCTTGCCCTCCAGGAGGCCTTCCCTTGCTCTTCAGCGGGCTTCCCCTGCCCTCCAGCGGGCCTCCCCTGCCCTCCAGAGAAAGTCCCTTGCCCTCCAGAGAAAATCCCTTGCCCTCCAGAGAAAGTCCCTTGCCCTCCAAAGGCCTTCCCTTGCCCTCCAAAGGCCTTCCCTGGCCCTCCAGAGAAATTTCCTGCCCTGGCCCCTCGTCTCGTGCCTGCGCCCCCTGCCGCTCTGGCCCAGGCCGCCTCCGCCCAGGCCTCGTGGCGCGCGCGCGGGCGCACGGCCCGGGGGCGTTGCTGATGGGCTTGTTTTCCACCACCACAACCACGAGTTGGAGGTGGAGGGGGTCCGCCTTCTCCTCCTACTCGCCCTCCTCTCACTCTCATTTCTCTCCCCTCCTCCTCTTCCCATCCTCCCTCCTCCTCCTCCTCCACCTCCTCCTCCTCCGTCCTCCTCTTGGGGGGGGGGGGGGGGGGGGGGGGGGGGGGGGGTGAGGGGGGGGCGGGGGGGGTGGGGGCCACAGCTCCTGCGTACTCCTCCCCTCCTCCGGTCCTGGAGGATAAAGGAAGAGAGAATAAAGATGAAGAAGAAGAATTGAAAAGGTAGTGGTTTGTGGGTGAGTGTTGGGAGAGGGGAGGTTGTTTGTTTGGGGGGGTGGGGGGGGGGGGGGGGGGGGGGTTGTGGGGGGGGGGGGTTGTTGTGTTGTAGAAGAAAATGAATATAAGAAGAATAATAAGAAGAAATAACCTCCGCGGGTCATTAATAATAGAAGAATACTCCTTCCTCCTCCTCCTCAGAAGATGGGGGGACCGGGAGAAGGGGGGAAGAAAGAAGAAGGGGGGAAGAAGACAACGTGAGATGCAAAGTGCAAGAATAAGAAGGGGAAAAGAATAAGAGGGGGAAGAAAATGCGCGTCTGAGCGAGCGTACTCATCCTTACGAAAGCGACAACAGATCGTCCTCCTCATCCTTCTCCCCAGCAGCGTCGCCAACGAGGTTCGCACAACTTGCATCAGGCCCCACGGCTTGCGTGGCCCCTCCGGCGGGCGGGGCCCTCCCGGCCGCCCGCGGAGGGCCCCCCCGCCGGCCGAGGGGGCCGCCCGCCCGGCCCGAGAGGGCCAGGCCCGGCGCGCGCTGCGCGGCGCGGGTGCGGCGGGGTGTAACACCTCCGCGCCCGTCGCGCGCCCGAAGCCCGCAGGCGCACCAGCCAAAAATCCCTAGCCAGCCGCGCCGCGGGGAGCGCCGGCCTGCCGCGCGGGGGCCGGAGCCGTACTGCGGGGGGCACCCGCGTCGGTCTGGTGGGCCATCGCCCCCGGGGGCGTAGAGAGGGAGAGGACCAAGATATATTTTGAGGGGGGGGGGGGCGTTTCGAGCTTCGAGGTTTCGGGGCGTTCTCGGCGGTTTTCCAGCCTCGGCGTCCCTCCGGCAGCTGCTGCTCGCCGAGGGCGTTCGGTGGGCGCCCGGGGGGTGAGGACTAGGGTTAGGTCGGGCGTGTCCCCCTACAGGGGGGAGTTTCGACGAAAAATAAAACATGCTCAAAGAATACTCCAAGGTGGCCAAAAAGTAGTCGAGAAACAGTCCCGGACTATGTTTTGACTATTTTGGATTAGTTTTTAGGTTTTTTTATTTTTCGTCGAAAATCCCTCTGTAGGGGGACAGGCCCGACTTAAGACTAGAGTTATGATGCTCCAACCTACTTCAGCCCTGACCACCAGGAATAATCTCGAGTGCCCAAGAAGTACCGAAACTCAAGGGTTTTCACGCGTCGGGCCCTGGGGGACACTCGCCCGACACTGTTTCGACACTGTTTCCATACTCTTTTGACACTTTTCCGGGTGCTCGAAATTATTTCCGGGAGGTGGTCCTGAAGTACGAAGGGAACAACATAAGACTAGATGGGGGGGTGTGGATATCATGGCGTGGGCCATGACGTCTCCCCAGATTTCACGGCGCCTCTTCTTACTTCTTGGCATTCCCGGCCCCCCCCCCCCCCTGGGCCGCGCACGTGCCGCCGGCCATGATTTGCGCCCCCCTCCCCTCTTGGACGCCCTCCTATTGGCAGCCCCCGAGGTTAGGGGCAACGATTGGGGAGGGGGGTTTGTTTCGAGGCTTACGGGCAGCCTCGGGCATTCTCGGGGGCGCCTCGGCGTTTCTGTGGCATTCCTCGGCGTTTTTTTTTTTTTTTTTGTTTTGGGGGGGGGAGGGCGTTTCGAGCTTCGAGGCTTTCGGGCGTTCTCGGCGGTTTTCCAGCCTCCCTCCGGCAGCTGCTTCTCGCCGAGGGCGTTCGGGGGGCGCCCGAGTCGTCTCCAAGGGGCCGCAGGAGGCCCGAGTGATGCTTCGAGACTCCTTCGAAAACCACCAAGGGGGCGAGGACCAGGGTCAGGGCAACGTTGGGGGGGGACAGGCGCAATAAAACGACACGAAGATCGGGACAAAATCGGATCGGGATAACTCGAGATCTCTGAGAATCGGCGGGTTTGGAGGATGTATTGGGCGCCGCGGTCGCTCCAGAGCGTTCCGGAACGCTCTGAGAGCGCTCCGGAACGCTCTGGAGCGATTTATCCCGATCCTAGCCCTGTTTTACGCAAGGGGAAAGGCATCGATCCCCCAAACGCCCATCGATCGCCGATAGTGGCCCGATAGCCTACCCCAGCCAGGGCCGTGCGGGTGTGCTATGCACGGCCTGTCTCCGATCTGTCGGCGGTGTATCGTCGATTCGAGGTCGACGTTTCCCGCCTGGGCCAGTCACCTCGTATCATTGCCCCGCAGTCGGCACGATCGAGATGGGCACGGAAAGAGTGGGGACGAAGGCCGACAGCAGCTCCTGTTCATCTTGAGCAGGGCTCGCTGGCGGTGTCGCCGCGGACGCCCGTCCATTCGAAACAAACACCGCCGTCGGTTTGGGACAACATGCTGCTGTGGGACATCATCGCAATATTCTGTGATGACCTATGTTGGGCGTGCCAAACTTCTGACACGAACCCGGCGCGACCCCAGTTACGGGAAAAGTATCTTACTGCATGGGCGCAGTGGTGAGCATGGCTTGGCATTGCTTGTCATTGCCTGGCATTGATTGGCGTTGCCTGGGGAACCCGAGGAACCCGGGGAACCAGATGATCTCGGGGTGCCCAAGGAACCCGAGGAACCCGAGGACCCGGAGGAACCCGAGGAACCCGGAGGAACCCGGGGAACCTTGGGAACCCGAGGAACCCCAGGAACCCGGGGAACCCGAGGAACCCGGGAACCTCCGAGGAACGGGCAAAGTAGCTTCCCGAGGCACCAACCTTTAACCAAGTAAGACACCCATTAGGCAAGCCTAATTGGGGAAAAAGCACCAGGGCCACCCTGGGCCCGATGATTGCGCGTGGGCTCCGACATTCAGTTTCTTGAGAATACCAGGTGGTTGTATCTATTTCTTTCGTAGTGTTCGACCTTTCGGGGGCCTGTTTCGGGCTCCAGGGTTGTCACATAAATTATTCAGGCGGAAAACCCGACCAATAGTTACAAAAACCAGATGGGCGACGCAGAACAACGGGGTAGTTTGCGCCGACATTGGCGAGTAAGCTGCCCTCGTAAGCTCGCTCGTAATCGCTCTCGTTGCCAGTGCAGCGTGCCGCGCGGGCAGCCAGCGTAAACCGCCGCGTCAGGTCGCTACGTCATCTCGCGCGGGACCCGTTTTTGATCGTTGGCCAGATGTCTGGGCTCACCACCAGCACACCTGGCCAGGGCCACCCCTCGAAGAATTCATATCTCGGCATAAACGTGAGCTTTCGGAGGCCCGCGCAGATTCTTTTTAATCGGCGCTGTGCCTCCCTGGCGGCACCTGGGGCGCCGCCCCTGGTGCGCTCCGCGCGCGCCAGGGATGGGGCCCTACAGTCAGCCCGCATGGCAAGGATGATCGTCGCAGGAGGAGAATGTACGGATACCGCTGTCCTTCGTACACCTTAGGCGATGCTTAAGAAAACCCAAGTTTTCGGCCAGAGTCTCGATTACTCTTAATGTTTCAATGTAAATCCTGAGATTTTAATAGAAATGTTTGGGTTTTCATTCAAGTTCTGAGACTCTGAATTTCTCAACCCATGATTTCTTGAGCATATCGCAGGGTGTAGGGTGGACCCTCCTGGCCTCGGCCAATGAAGGCGCAGGTGACAGCAGGCCAGGGCCCAGGATTCGGCCACGCGTGGGGGGGGATAGGGGGATGGGGACGGCTTCTTAGATGCACCCCTGCTTCCAAGAGGTCTTCCCCCTCCCCCTACCCTCCTCTGCGCGCCGCCAAAGGATTCGAGTAGGGGGGATAAACAACAGAATTGGTTTACCCTAAAATTGAATTTCTCGTCGAATGTACGAAACTACGTAAAACGATCGTAGATCAGTCCAGGTATTTTGTGGGGTATACCAGTTGTGGGCACATCAACTCTGTAGTCGATCTACTCGAAGGATGGTCTCTCTCTCTCTGGAAAAGCTGGGGACACCCCAGACATCCGACGTGTTGTTTCACACGGCGTGGCTTCCCTGAGGCATGGGCCCCTCTCTCTCCAGATCGGTTTCTCCTCTCGCATCGTCTTTTGACGGTCTTGGGAGAGCGTTTTCTCCTCTGGGCCACAACGCCCTTGATGCCCTCAACCCTCCCCCCCCTCCCCCCCTCCATAACGCAAGCTTCCCCCCCCTCCGTGCTGCGTTCCCGTCACTGCCGCAGTGCGTCCGGCACCACAGTCTGGGGGGTGGGGGGGGGGGGGCTGCGTCACGCCCCTCCCGTCCCCCCCCCTCATGACGCCCGCTATGGCCGCGAATTCAAACATGCGTCCTGGGTCCTGGGGAAGGCCCCCGGAGGCCGAAGATGGGCAACGCGCCGCCCGTCGTATCTTCGTGTGCAGCGGGAGGAGGTGAGCGAAGCAAACCTACGGGGCTGCCTGCTCCGACACTGGCGCGTAAAAGCTGTCCGCGAGAGGTCGCGCGCCAGCACCCTCGCTCCCCACGCGGCGTGCCGCGCCGGCGGCCTGCGTAAAAGCCCCCGAGCAAGGTCGCTGCGCCGTCTCGCGTGAGAGCCGTGTTCGATCGTTGCTTCGGGTGGGGTCTGGGCCCTGGTCGGGCCTTGTGGTGGGGCGCAGTCAATCACCACCCACCAAACCACCCCAACCCAACCCGAAGGCCCAAATTTAACCTCGATTTCCAGTGTGGGGGGGGTCGGGAAACATCGAAAAAAACACATGTGGAACCCTTACCCCCCCCAACCCGAAATTCGGGTCTTCGGGTTGGGTTGGGGTGGTCTGGTAGGTAGTCAGTCAAAATTCGGGACGAGGTCCACTTTGACCTAGGGGCGGGTTGGATGTTCCTCTGATCTCTCCTCGTGGCACTTCCCCCGTGGCACCGGGGCGCGGCTCGGGGCAGAGATCTCGGTGCTGCGCTCTGTGCCATGGGTTCCTTGGACAGCTGGCGGCGAGGGCCAGCCGCATCCCCAGCCTCTGCTCTAGTCCTCCCAGGTGGGGTCCGATTTGCTCCGCGTCGACGCCGCCGAGGCACCATCCACGTCGACGGTGTGTTGCAGGTGCACCGCCGATGCATCGCCGATGCGCCTCTGTGAGGGTGGGTCCCTTAAAAATGCGCCCTGCGTGTTTGGGCTCTTCGCCTCGCAGTGCTTTTGGTTCGGGGTGTTTTTACGTGGGTCCTGGGGCCTTCGGCGAAGGGGATCCTGCTCCTGACCCACGTTTTTCGCTACTCCGGATTCCAAAATAAAGTCGGGGGGG
>CAUYUJ010018704.1:27500-50000 GCA_963575745.1 Prorocentrum cordatum
CATTCCTGGGCATGATTTTGAATGCCCGGAGCCAACTGTAGGCCACTTCGTGTTCTTCGAGTTCCCAAAACTCCATTCCCGGGCCACATTTTGAATGCTGAGGCAGGCTGATGCTGAGGCTGAGGCAGGCTGAGGATGAGGCAGGCTGAGGCTGAGGCCGAGGCTGAAGGCAGACTGAGGCTGAGGCTGAAGCAGGCTGAGGCTGAAGCTGAGGCAGGCTGAGGCTGAGGCTGAGGCAGGCTGATGCTGAGGCAGGCTGAGGCTGAGGCTGAGGCTGATGCAGGCTGAGGCTGAGGCAGTCTGAGGCTGAGGCTGAGGCCAAGGCTCAAGGCAGACTGAGGCTTTGGCTGAAGCAGGCTGAGGCTGAGGCTGAGGCTGAGGCTGAGGCAGGCTGAGGCTGAGGCTGAGGCAGGCTGATGCTGAGGCAGGCTGAGGCTGAGGCAGGCTGAGGCTGAGGCTGAGGCTGAGGCAGGCTGAGGCTGAGGCAGGCTGAGGCGGAGGCCGAGGCTGAAGGCAGGCTGAGGCTGAGGCTGAAGCAGGCTGAGGCCGAGGCTGAGGCAGGCTGAGGCTGAGGCTGAGGCAGGCTGATGCTGATGCAGGCTGAGGCTGAGGCTGAGGCCGATGCAGGCTGAGGCTGAGGCAGGCTGAGGCTGAGGCCGAGGCTGAAGGCAGATTGAGGCTGAGGCTGAAGCAGGCTGAAGCTGAGGCAGAGGCAGGCTGAGGCTGAGGCTGAGGCAGGCTGATGCTGAGGCTGGCTGATGCTGAGGCAGGCTGAGGCTGAGGCTGAGGCTGAGGCAGGCTGAGGCGGAGGCCGATGCTGAAGGCAGACTGAGGCTGAGGCTGAAGCAGGCTGAGGCTGAGGCCAAGGCAGGCTGAGGCTGAGGCTGAGGCAGGCTGAGGCTGAGGCAGGCTGAGGCTTAGGCTGAGGCTGATGCAGGCTGAGGCTGCGGCAGGCTGAGGCTGAGGCGGAGGCTGAAGGCAGACTGAGGCTGAGGCTGAAGCAGGCTGAGGCTGAGGCTGAGGCAGGCTGAGGCTGAGGCTGAGGCAGGCTGAGGCTGAGGCAGGCTGAGGCCGAGGCCGAGGCTGCAGGCAGACTGAGGCTGAGGCTGAAGCAGGCTGAGGCTGAGGCGGAGGCAGGCTGAGGCTGAGGCTGAGGCTGAGGCAGGCTGATGCTGAGGCAGGCTGAGGCTGAGGCTGAGGCTGATGCAAGCTGAGGCTGAGGCAGGCTGAGGCTGAGGCCGAGGCTGAAGGCAGACTGAGGCTGAGGCTGAAGCAGGCTGAGGCTGAGGCTGAGGCAGGCTGAGGCTGAGGCTGAGGCTGAGGCAGGCTGATGCTGAGGCAGGCTGAGGCTGAGGCTGAGGCTGATGCAGGCTGAGGCTGAGGCAGCTGAGGCTGAGGCCGAGGCTGAAGGCAGACTGAGGCTGAGGCTGAAGCAGGCTGAGGCTGAGGCTGAGGCAGGCTGAGGCTGAGGCAGGCTGAGGCTGAGGCTGAGGCAGGCTGAGGCTGAGGCTGTGACTGCGACTGCCGTTGCCACTGCGACTGTCATCGCGAATGCGACTACGACTGCGAGAACAGCAGAATTCTACAACTGGATTCTCATCCGAATCTTAAGGGGAATGCTTCCAGATGTGCTCCTACACATCGATGTTAGGTTGCTTTGCCGGGATAATTCAATCGAAGTGCTTCCTCCGGGGCTCGCACCCTGTTTTTACCTAACAGCGAAGACTGATAGGTTTCTAATAGGGTAAAAAGAGAGCAGCACATTACTCCACAGGGGGGTCTGGGCAGCCGTTGGGGAGCCGTTGGGGGGCCGTTGGGGGGCCGTTGGGGATTTCCGGGGGGGTCCGCGGAACCTCGTTTTTCGCAAACAGTCACACACTTCGTGCTCTTCGACCTCCCAGAACTCCATTCCCGGGCCACATTCTGAATGCCCGGAGCCAACTGTAGGCCACTTCGTGCTCTTCGAGTTCCCAGAACTCCATTCCCGGGCCACATTTTGAATGCCCGGAGCCAACTGTAGGCCACTTCGTGGTCTTCGAGTTCCCAGAACTCCATTCCTGGGCCACATTTTGAATGCCCGGAGCCAACTGTAGGCTGTGGCTGAGGCTGAGGCTGATCAGCGAGGTGAGGCAGGCGGAGGCTGAGGGGCCGAGGCTGAATGCTGAGGCAGGCTGAGGCTGAGGCTGAGGCAGGCTGAGGCTGAGGCAGGCTGAGGCTGAGGCTGAGGGTGAGGCTGAGGCTGAGGCTGATGAGGCTGAGGCAGGCTGATGCTGAGGCAGGCTGAGGCTGAGGCTGAGGCTGATGCAGGGTGAGGCTGAGGCAGGCTGAGGCCGAGGCTGAAGGCAGACTGATGTTGAGGCTGAAGCAGGCTGAGGGCGAGGCTGAGGCTGGCTGAGGCTGATGCAGGCTGAGGGTGAGGCTGAGGCAGGCTGAGGCCGAGGCTGAAGGCAGACTGATGTTGAGGCTGAAGCAGGCTGAGGGCGAGGCTGAGGCAGGCTGAGGCTGAGGCAGGCTGAGGCTGAGGCAGGCTGAGGCTGAGGCTGTGACTGCGACTGCTGTTGCCACTGCGACTGCCATCGCGAATGCGACCACGACTGCGAGAACAGCAGAATTCTACAACAGGATTCTTATCTGAATCTTAAGGGGAATGCTTCCAGGTACGCTCCTACACATCGCTGTTAGGTTGCTTTGCCGGGATAATTTGACAGGGAAAGCCTTGCGGATCAGATTGCGTTGTTGGGCCCCGGACTACAACAACAACGGCTCCCGCCTGAGACTTCCTCACAATTTACTCAGGACCCCCGCTCCCGCCTGAGACTTCCTCAAAATTCCTTACGCTTCGCGTATCCCCACCAGCCCATCTCACAGCAGCAACTCTTGCGAAGCATGCCGACAGTCGTGTTTTTTCAGGCGTGTGTCCGCTTGGCCCCGCATATCTCCCCTGTTCCTCCTTCCTCCCGCCTCCTTGCACATCCTCCTTGTGGGGGGAGCGGGAGAAGGACGAGGCGGAGGAGGAGGGAGAGAAAGCGCTCCTCGTGGTTTGAGTCGTTTGGGGTTTCTCGTCCTGGTGTGAGTCGTTCGGGCCCTTCTTCCTGGTGTGAGTCGTTCGGGCTCTTCGTGGTGTGAGTCGTTCGGGCTCTTCGTCCTGGTGTGAGTCGTTCGGGCTTCTCGTGGTGTGAGTTGTTCGGGCCCCGTCCTGGTGTGAATCGTTCGGGCCCCTCCTCCTGGTGTGAGTCGTTCGGGCTCCTCGTGGTGTGAGTCGTTCGGGGCCCGCGTCCTGGTGAGTCGTTCGGGCTCCTCGTGGTGTGAGTCGTTCGGGCGCCTCGTCCTGGTGTGAGTCGTTCGGGCCCCTCCTTGTGGTGTGAGTCGTTCGGGCTCTTCGTGGTGTGAGTCGTTCGGGCCCCTCGTCCTGGTGTGAGTCGTTCGGGCTCCTCGTGGGGCCTCTTGGGGGCCTCTTGGAGCCTCTTGGGGCCTCTTGGGGGCCTCTTGGGGGCCTCTTGGGGGCCTCTTGGGGCCTCTTGGGGCCTCTTGGGGCCTCTTGGGGGCCTCTTGGGGGCCTCTTGGGGGCCTCTTGGGGCCTCTTGGGGGCCTCTTGGGGGCCTCTTGGAGGCCTCTTGGGAGCCTCCTGGGGGCCTCTTGGGGCCATCTTGGGGCCTCTTGCGACCTCCTCAGAAGCGCAAATGAGCGCTGCCCCCTGAGAAGGACAAAATGAGCCCAAAACCTTAGTAAAATCAATGATTTTGCTATGAAGGACGATGAGCGCTGTCCCCTCATAAGCCCAAAATGGGCCCCAAACCCTAGTAAAATCAATGATTCTGGCTTCAAAGAAGAGCGGAGGCGCCAAACGGTCCCCCCCCCCTCGGGGCCAGAATCCTCGTGAGGGTCGTCGTTTTTTAGCCCTCCCAGGAGTCGAAAAAGACTCCCCTGACGACCCGCGGCCCGCCCTCTCCAGGCCCAGGGGGAGGGGGTAGGGGGAGGGGTAAACCCCTCCCCGAAGGGGAAGAAGGGGGTTGAGGACAGAGCGGGCTCTCTAAACCACTCACGCCCAAAGGGCTGGTGGGATTTACTCCGGAAGGGCGCTCCCGCTTCAGATTTTCTCACATTTTACTCAGAAGCGGCGCTCCCGCTTGAGACTTCCTTAATCAGGACCCCTGCTCCCGCCCGAGGCTCCCTGCGCCCGCCAGGATACCCCAGGACCCCCGCTCTCGCTTAGGACTTCCTCGCAATTTATTGCAGCATCGCGTTCTCGACGCTCAGGAACCACGCTCGCGCCAAGGACGCCCTCGCAATTTACTTAGGAATCGCGCTCTCGCTTAATACTTCCTCGCACGTTACGCAAAAATCCCGTTTGAATGTCCCGCCCGCCCGACCCGCCCGTCAGGGTCCGCCCGCCCGACTGGCGCTCCCGCCTGAGACGTCCGACAATGTACTCGGGACCCCCGCTCCCGCCCAACTCTTCTTTGAGGAATACGCCCTTGCCTAGGACTTCCTCGAACGTTCACACTCTTACCCTCCTGCCCCTTCCTCCCCATCCAACCTCCCTCCTCCCTCCCCTCTCCCTCATATCCACCCTCCTCCTCCCTCTTCCTCTCTCCCCTCACCCTCCTCCCATAACCCTCCTCCCTCCTCTCTTCGCCCTCCCCTCTCCAGCCTCCTCCTTCCTCCCTCCTCTGTCTCTCTATCTCCAATCGTCCTCCCCCCCCCCTCCTCGCCCCCTCTCTCCTGGCGTGTTCCCCTTTAGCCTCGTCCCTCCCCCTCCCTTCCTCCCACTCTCCCTCGTTCTCCCCCTTCCTCTTCTTGCAGGGCCCGCGCTAATTCCAATGGTGGGCAAAGAGATGCGTGCCCCATCCTCCGAATAATTCCCCGCCCGTTCACGCCCGCTTGTCTAAGCCCGCCCGCCCCCGCAAAAAGAAAGAATCCCCCCAGAAGGGGGTGCGCTCGAAGACGAAGGGGGCGGGTATCGAGGGCGTGGGTATACACGTTGCATGGCACGCGGGCAAGTAAGAGCGAACACTCTTATAATGATTGTTGTTGTTGTTGTTGTTGTTGTTGTTGTTGTTGTTGCTGTTGCTGCTGCTGCTGCTGTTGCTGTTGCTGCTGCTGTTGCTGTTGTTGTTGTGGTTGTTGTTGTTGCTGTTGCTGTGGTTGTTGTTGTTGTTGTTGTTGTTGTTGTTGTTGTTGTGTTTTTTTTGTTGGGGGGGGGGGGGGTGTATTGATGGGGTATTGTATTTGTTTGTCCAATCCGCCTGTAGGCAGGCATGCCCGACCTAAAGCTCAGGCCTGCTTGTCGCATGCCCGGACAGCCGATTTTTTGGTTGTTCCACCCTGCGGTTCTTGGAGGCCCCGACCCTACAGTGGAGACCCATGCCAAGAAACACCCTGCTTGCCTCCAGGGTGCCCTGGGTTTCTTGGGTGCCGATGGCCTTTTTTGCTCCGGAAGGCGTGGCGTGCCCACACCAGAAACCAAAAAGCGATGGACGTCCTGGGGTCTGAGGGCTGGGTTCCTTATGGAAGGTTTCTTGTGGTGGGGCCCCTGCTGCACCTCCCCTGCAGGCCCGGCGAGGGCGCCCCCCCCCCGCGAGGCCGAAGACGACGAGGAAGCTCCGCCCTGCTTTTCCCGGACGCTGGAGGTCTCGGGGCCCTGGGGTGGCCTTCGGGCCACGAATCTCAAGTCGGGCGTGTCCCTCTACAGGAGGAACATTCAGAACTGTTCATCACATTTTCTCTGGGGATGATGTTTTGATTCTCGTCTGGCGATGTTTGATTTTTGTTTGTATCCTTCCTTTTTCGTCCAGAATCCGCCTGTAGTCAAGGGCATAAGAAACGCCCCTACCCTGGTTTACGAGGCGTTGTGCGCTGAAACTCCTGTGGGCTGTCAGGGTAAACCCTGCGTGATGTGCGGCGTCCTGGCGGCTCTCTAGGCTGGAGGTTTACAGACAACGCACTTGTACCCCAGGGTAGGGTCGTTTTTTCATCCCTCAATGTAGGAGGACGTGCCCGACCTGAGCCAAGAGTCTGGTCTCCCGCGGCCGCTCGGGACGATCCGGGCACCCCCGGAAGGCGACTGGCGAGGGGCAGCTGCTGGCACCCGGCCACCGACGGGAGCCTCCGCAGACGCAGGACTTCCTCGCCCTCGTCCTCGCCAACGTCGGCGTGGCACTGCTATTGTTCGTGTTACCTCAGAGCCCCGAATCATCAGGGGCAACTCGGGTCAGGGTAAACTCGGGTTCGTTTTCCGGGAATCCAAACCCGATTTACCCCGGACCCGAGTTACCCCGGATAACTCGGGCGCCCAATTACCTGTTCGATCATGGACTCCGTTGTGAACCGCAACCGCCCAGTTTTCACGCCGAAGGCCGTCAGGAGACCGCCGAAGACTGTCAGGGCTCGTGCTCCTACAGGATGCTCTTTGCAGCGTGTCCCTCCCAATGAATGGAACACTGGGAAGCAAAACATGAGCAACAGATATACTAATTTGCTCATTTACTACAATTCTGGAGCAATCCGCTCTGCAGACGCGCCGCCCTTCGAAGGAGGCCGCCGAAGGCCGCCAGAAGTCCGCGGCGCACCGCCGGCAAAGCCCCGCGACGACCGCCGCAGACCGCCCCCAGGGCCGGAGAGGCGCACACGGCCCTGACCTTCCAGAGAGCTATTTTTTAGCACTGGAGACCTAAAAACCTAAAAAGCTGAGCGAAACAGCCTCAAACCAAGACGTAGAGTAGCTTCGGGATCGGTTTTCAAGTCGGGTGCTATTTTTTAGCCCTCCTGGAGGGTCAGGAACGGGGGGGGGGGTCCCCTTGGACGAAGCCGCCCCCTGCCGCGCCCGGCAGGCGCGCTCCGGGGCCGTGCCGCCGCCCGGCGGCCCCCGCAGCAGGGCGCCCGCCCTCGCGGCAGCCGGCGGCCTCGCGGTGTCGGCGCTGGCGCTGGCGGGGGGCTGCCGGGGCGCCTTCGGCGGCCGGGCGGGGAGGGAGGGTCGGGTCGGGCGAAAGGGGGGGATTGGGAAAGGGGGGGTTACGAAATTTGCTGCATGCAGCTGCACCGAGGGGCCCATTCCTCGATACATGGCCGCTTCCGGCGCCGGGAGGCGCCGGGAAAATCAGCTACGTGAGCTGATTCTCAACCCCCCCTTTGCTATCCCCCCCTTTCGCCCGACCCGATCAGGGCTCACGAGACGGGGGTCAATGCAAACGGGGGTCAGCCAGGGCACCAGATCCTGCAGGATCCTTCGAACACCCCATCTGGCTGACCCGGGTTCGGGAGCCGCTCGTGGCCGCGAGGCGGCCGCGCATGTTGGCTGACCCGGGTTTGCGAAGACCTGCGTTGCAGGTTTTTTTTACTGCATTGCAGTTTTTTGGTTTCCTGCTGACCCGGATCTGGATCGACCCGGGTCAGAAGATCCCCGACAGGAGGCGGGCGTTGCCAGAGGCCACCACCCACCAAACCACCCCAACCCAAACCGAAGGTCTCCATTTGCCCTCCATTTCCAGTGGGGTGGTGGGGGTGGGTGGGGGAACGAGGAGAGAACACATATATGGAACCCGTACCCCCCCCCAACCCGATGTTCGGGTCTTCGGGTTGGGTTGGGGTGGTCTGGTAGGTAGTCAAGAGGTGCCCCTGGCCCGATGTGCCCCCAGGACTTCCCAGGAGCCCCCCGTTGCCTGCAGGAGCACCCCTCACGAGGCCCCGGAGGGCCCCCGGGTGCTGCAAGACTGAGCGGAATGCGGGGGGCACCTTGGGCACGGGGCGCCTTTCGCAACCCCGGAATACGCCCCCTGAGATCCTTCAGCTCAGCGAGCTAGCCCCTGAGCGTCTCCACGGCGACTGGGGAGGCGAGGATTTCTGAACTGATGGATTTCGGTAGGCCAGGACACCGAAATCCATCAGTTCAGTACTCCTCGCTTCCCCAGTCGCCATGGAGACGCTCAGGGGCCAGATCGCTGAGCTGAAGGATCTCAGGGTGCGTACCTCTAGGCCTCCTAGATGGGGTCGGAGTAGATGGGGTCAGAGGATCGCGCCGCATCGTCGATGGATGCATCGCCGATGCGGCTTGATGTGGAGCCCGATGTGCTTCACGTCGACGTCGCCGATGTATCGCCGACGTCTCCGATGCATCGCCAATGCATCGCCGATACATCGGCGATGCATTTGCGATACATTGGCGATGCGGCGCGATCCTTCGACCCCACATAATCGGACCCCATCTAGGAGGCCTCTAGTACCGAAGGAAGGAGGAGGCAGGGGGGGGAGGATCAGAGGAGGAGCAGGTGCCGATGCCGCTGCCCTGCCCTCGCTTGCGCCTCTTATCTTGGGCCTCCCGGGAGGCCCTGGGCGCCAGGGCTGGATTCGTTCCAGAACTCTAGGCCGAATCGCACCCTGGATGAGGTCTGGTGTTCTCCCAGGAGGAGTGGGAGGCAGGAGGAGTGAGGCAGGAGCAGCAGCAGGAGCAGGAGGAGGAGGAGGAGGAGGAGGCGGCAGAAGAATGCAGGAGGAGGAGGATGAGGAAGAGGAGGAGGAGGAGGAGGAGGAGGACCAGACTAAACCCAAGGCCCGTCAGCGATTTTGCAGTAGACCCTCTCTCCAAGTGCCCTCTTCGTGGGCTCCCGTGAGGAGCTATGCTCACTGCGGGGAGAGCCCCGTCAGAGGATGCGCGTCTGAAAGTCTTCAACCGTGCCTGAGCACCAGTCCTGGGATTTCAGCACCGCGAATCAACGTTACTCAGGAGGGAAAAACACACAGACACAATAAATCGTCGATTCCCCAGAAAACATTGGAAAATATGGGAAGTGGGGGGGAAGACAAAAAGCTAGAAAATATAGGAAAATATAGGGAATCCTGTTATTTGTGTGTATTTATTTGTGTGTCCCAGGGCCCCTTCAGTTACTGCGGCGACCTGACGATCCTAACCCGTGCCAGAACACCATTTCTGGGACGTCAACACCGCGATCAGCGCGGCTGTCGCGCCCTGACAGTTCTACATTCTACCACAAGGCCCTTGGGACCTTGGGACGACCACCCGAAGAATCCTTGAAGCTGCTGTGAACTGTTGAGGCGGATGTGCGCAGCGCTGAGGCGAGAGCCGCATCTTGAGCCGCCCTCCACCTGGGAAGCGCTTGCGACCTTGGACCGGGTTTGGGTGCAGGATCCTGCAGGATGTTGCAGGATCCTTCGCGCTGACCTGGATTTGGGTGCAGGGTCTTGCCAGATCTTGCGGGATCCGGCAAGGCCCGACTGACCCGGGTCTGGATCGACCCGGGCCAGAAGATCCCCGACAGCACCGTGGCGACGATGCGGGGCGGCGCGCACCCCGGGCGGGGAGACCGGCTGCCAACGCGGGGGCAGGCCCTGCTCCTGCTGCACGACGTACGCTGCGCCGAGGGCAGCGTGGCCGAGTGCGCATCGCTGGCGGCGCGGCGCATCGCACAGCGCCCAGAGAGTGCCCAGACCGAGTGGGGCGCCGCCTCTGCGCGTTCGCGGCCGCGCTGGCCGCCCGTGACTCGCTCGGCAGGACACGTCCGCGATCACGCGCTTTTGCTGTTCGAGCGATCGAAGAGTTCGTAATTGCACACTAGCAGCTTTTGGAGGTCCACACGGATCTCTTGCCGCGCCCCCCCCCCCCCGCGGCGCCTCCAGCGCCGCCGCTGGCGCGCTCCGCGCGCCAGGGAAGGGGGGGCGGCCGAACCGAATAATCCGCGCGGAGCTCCAAACGTATATGTTCATGCAGTTGTTCCTCCGAAGCCGTCCTCTTTTTTTTCTCGCCCGTCCGTTGTGCAATTTACTCCTTCCTCCGCCCCCCCGCCCATGTTCCGCGCCAGCGTCTTGAGAAGGGCGAGGACGGCCCTGCAGCAGGGCCGCCTGCTGACTCCCCAGCCCAATTTCATTCGGTAGCATCATTTCATGGGGCTTGCGTTGCCGCGCAGAGAAATGATACTCGGTCGAGTCCTTGCAAGTGCCCACACGATTCGCGGCCCGCTCGCGTCGCTGCGACAAGTCATAGTGTTAGTGCTTGATGCAACCTTGCTTGCGGCTGTGGGCGGCGCCGCAGCTGCGGGCGGAGGGGCAGCAGTGACGCGGCGGATGCCCTCCCTCCTCGGCTCTGCGCGCAACGAAGCGATTCGATCAGGTCCGCACGGGCCCGGGCGGAAGGCTGAACGGCGTCAGCCTCGCCAGCTTGCGCCTCGCAGCCTGGCCGAGGTGTGCGAGGGTGGGCGCGCTGGCCAACGGGGGCAAGAGGCCGACGGGCGCGTCCATCGATCGCCCAGGGCTTCCGAGGCCGCGCTGGGCTGCGCAGGTTGGCGGCGCTCCGCGGGGAGGCCCTTCAATCTGAGTTACTCTCAGGCGCGGCGCCAGTGGCTGGCTGCCGCGGACGGCCGTGGGCAAAGGGGAGGTCTTCTGCAAGGCGCCGACCTGGGACCACCCAGGCCCTGGTGTGGATGGACTTGGCGGCGGCGTCCGTTGTGAAGTTGCGCTGCGATTGCCATCGCCTGGGACATCCACGTCCTGGTGGATGTGTTGGACGTAGCTCGGCGCTCGGCGTTCGGCGGGCGCAGGCACTGACGAGATTTTCGTGAAGAGACGGGCGGCGAGGTCATCAATGTGAAGTCATTCCCCCGAAGCCTGGTGACCACCTGTGCGACGCATAAAAAAGTGGCGTCTGCGCGGACGGTGGCCTTGGCGTCGCTCGGGCGTGTGCATTTGTTCTCGGCGAGGACCATCGAGGAACATCTCTGATCATTTAGCGGAACATACACGCACGAAGTCGAAAAATGCACGGGGAATGGACGTCCGAGCGATGGCGAGTTGCCCGCGTGAGGCCCAACCATGTGGCGTGCAGCGCTGGCGGCCCGCGCAAGCTGCGGCACAAGGCCGCCGTGCCCTCTCGCGTGAAGCCTCTTTTTTGTTCGCCTGTGGCCTGGCTGGCCGCGCTCGGCGAGCGTGGGCCAGGCCCTGGTCGTCGTGGAGGCGCTAACGGCGGGGCGATCGCGCCGGAAACGCGGCGCGGACGCCAGGCGGCTCCTCGCGAGCCCTTCGGCGGAGGGCGGCATGCCTGGGCGTGGTGGCGGGGTGGCTTTCCCTGCGCGTGTCGCCGGGCCGGCCCGGCGGCGTTGGGCCGGGCCCCGCTCGCGCGGTGCACGCCGCGCGCCGCGGCGCGCTCCGCAGACATGCTCGCGCCGTGAAAGTATGTGCCCCGGCAGAGCACCACAACAGCAGCAGCGCGCTGCCACTTTGGCGGCGCAGCAAGAAGCGGGGTCGTCTTCACCGATGTTGGCGCGTAAGCTGCCCACGTAAGGTCGCGCGTGTGCGCCTTGGTTTCCACTGTGGCGTGCCGCGCTGGCGGCCCGCGTGCGCTAACGCGTGAGGTCGTTGGGCCATACTGTGTAAGGCTCGTTTCCTTTCGTCGCTCATGTGTTGCGCATTGTGTTTCCCACGAGGGATCGAGGCCGTCCGGACCAACAAATGTTTGGGGGCATGGCGGCGAGAGCACGGTTTCGGTATATTCGTTGAAGAAGTCTCCGGCAAAACGGCTGCAGGACCGCTGCCGAACGGGGCGGTCTCGGGCTCCCCGCCCCGCCCGTGGGATTTTTTGGATGGTCTTCTCGAGCCCATCGTGGAATCCTTGCAGCGAGACGCTACCAGGGAACACCGGGCCGAAAAGGGGGGGGGGATAGGGAAGGGGGGGGTACGAAATCTGCTGCATGCAGCTGGTTTCGGCCCCGCCGCCGGGCCCATTCCTCGATACATGGGCGCCGTCCGACGCCAGGAGGCGCCGGGAAATCAGCTACGTGAGCTGATTCTCAACCCCCCCTTTGCTATCCCCCACTTTCGCCTGGCCTGAGAAAAGCATGACAAAAGGTTGCCCCAGCACCGTAAAGCAAATACTCGAGACGGAGAACCGGCTGGGGTCCTCGCGGGCCCGCCTGCCGACAAAAATCCAAACACGGCACGTCTGGGTCCGCTGGTTCTCCCAGTGCGCCTCCCCCGTACGTCCCCCGTCCGCCCCCCTGGCCTCCATTCGTGATACAGTCGGACCGATGTATAAGATCGAGGTTGGTTCGGGGAGGGTACCTTGTCGGGGAAACGTAAGACTCGAGTAAGCCAGAACTCGGGTTTAGCCCATATTTTTTTTCTGACGAGCGCGTCCTGGATTTCGACGGTCCCGTTTTCGTGGGATGTCTGCAGTGGGAGCCCGCGTCAAATATCAAATTATGTCTCGTCATTTTTATGATGGGCCCCGTCAGGCCAACTCGAGTCCCCCGTAGCCGAGTCTTACGTTTCCCCGACCCTGGTGTTCTTCGCGCTTTGTCGGGTGTTCTTGTGCAGCCTGGGGAGGGAACCCTTGGATGCTTTGCTTCTTTTGGCCGACGGAGGGCGTCATGTTCTCGAGGGGTGTTCTTCTGGCCTCGGTCCGACTGTCATGGTGCGTCCCAACACGTCTTCCAAGATTTGTCGGCCTCTCCGCGCGGGCTCTCCAGAAGCGAGGGCCGCCTGACCCTCTTGGAACTCCTGCAGCGAACCTCGGGCCAAACCACCTTTTGACGCCACTCTCGTCGCATCCTCCTCCTCATCGTGCTCCTCCTCCACCTCCTCCTCCTCCTCCCAATCTTGCTCTCCTCCTCCTCTTCCTCCTCCTCCTCCTCATCGTGCTTCTCGTCCTCCTCCTTCTCCTCCTCCACCTCTTCTTCCTCCTCCTCCTCCTCCTCCTCCTCCTCCTCCTCCTCCTCCCCCTCCCCTTCCTCCTGCTCATCGTGCTTCTCCTGCTTCTCCCCTTCGCCCTCCTCCGTTCCCACCTTTGGCCGTGCCGAGTCGACCTCCCGAGGCGGCGCCAGGGCAGCGCCTTCGATCGATGCCGTCAGCAGCTCGGCCGCGGCCACCGCTGCCGAGACGCTCCTGGTGTTCTGCGACAACTGGCGGGACATCGAGCTCAACAGGAGCGGCCTGGCCCTCGTCCTCTCCCTCCTCCTCCTCCTCCTCCTCCTCCTCCTCCCCCTCCTCCTCCTCCTCCTCCTCTTCTCTCTCTCTCTCTCTCCCATCCCCAGGGGCGGATGCCCCGCGGAGTCCACATGCAATCCAAGACGCCCCAGCTTGAAGGGCTCCTCCTTGTGCGGTCCCACCGCCAGGCGCCCACGATGGATACGCCCAGCGGCACGACCACGGCAGCGGCGCCAAGCCAGCGCACGGCCGTCGGCCAGTCGAACCGCCGCCCACGGGCCCAGCGGGGTGGCGCAGGGGATGTGTTTCATCCCCCGCCGCTTCCGCCACCACGCTGGGCCGCTCCCGCGCCCCCTCTACGAAGGCGCAGCACAACACGCACTTGTAATTGACCTCCTTGCGCGGACCACCGCCAGCAACGCCCAGCTGCAGACAGCAACACTGGCCCAGCGGGGCGGCGCTTGGGGTTTGTTTCATCCCCTGCCGCTTTCGCCACCACGCTGGGCCGTCAGGTGATATACGTCACCAAATGCAGCAGGAGGGAACACCATAGGCGACACGATCGAACCTTCGACGAGCTCGTACTCCTGTGATTCTTCCAGCGGGTCCGCATATCTCTCAGGAGGGGCGAGGAGGGATCTCAGGGGGGAGTCCTCGGCGCAGCCCGCAGTAGCGTCACCACGCAGTGCAGGCTGGGCCAACAACACAGCCTCCCCCACCAGTTCCCACAGTCCACTAGGGTACATCCAACCACCACTCTGCAGCACCCCCGTTGGCTGGGCCGCGAGGCCACGCTGCTGCATCAGCTCAGAAACCTGGGGGCAATGGAGCGCCAGTGCTCGGCCAACTGCACGCTGGGGTAGGCCGAAGTCCGCGAGGTCGAAACACACAGCTTTTGCCTCGGGTCGACCTGCCAGGGCTATCAGGACTTCGGTACTCCATATGTCCGCAGCGTGATCGGCTCTGGGGACTGAGTGCAGAAATAGTCCCACAGAGCCTGCAGCAGCTGCGGCAGCCAGGAGCAGCGAGCCTGCCCTGATCCCAGCATTCTCCCTGCGCAACTTCTTGGCCCAGTAAGCAGGGACAAGGTCGGCACCCCATGGCTGGCATACAGGTCGGACGGGCTCGCCAACGGCACCAGCGCGTCGAAGTGTCGCCGACCATGATGCCCACGGGGGTGTGACCACAACTCCCAGCACAACACCATATTGAATCCATCGTAACATCTTACCCAGAAAAACAGTACACTACAGCTTATTAGTCTCACACAGGTCATCACAGTCCAGATAAAGTACAGAAACACTGAATATGCCAGTACCCTTGCCCATAATGTCAGAGAAATCATTGATAGTTCTTGGCCCCCGTCCCATGTGTAGCACAAATGCGCGACTCCTGGTCCCAGCTCTGAGCGGAGGCGGCACATGCTGGTCGGGGGAAAATGCAACACTTGGTGGCAGTGGGCGCACATCGGAAGCAGCTGGTTGTCTAAGTCCAGGGAGAGCAGGCCTGAGCTGCGCACCTGCACGAAGGCCTGACTTCCGTTTCACCATAGCCTGCTCCCGATCCAATTCCGCCCATTGCTCAACCACCTGGTCATCCAGGGGGGCAACGCAAGACATCAGCATACCAAGGCATGCTCCCGTTGGTCTGCGCAAGTGCCGCAGCAGCCCTGCGCGATCGTACAAACTAGCCCCACACCACTGACACTCTGAACCATCGGCGTAAAATTGCGCTGGGTCCACTGGCTGATGCACACGGGTCCAATGTCCACGATACCCAGCGATTGAAAAAACGATTGATTGCAGACATCTCGTCTGCTCTTGATCATCGTCACAATTGGCAATCAATCCTGGATACATTTGTTTGGTCGTACGCACAACATATCAGTTCCTGTAGATATCCAGCTGCTGGTTTTGAACAGTATCCCATGCCTTTCGCAGATGTCGTTGGAAACGTTTGAGGTCCTTGGCCACATATTGCATCCAGGTAGCAAGACCCGCATCAGAACTCGGATCTTGGTCAGGGCCCTCATGGCCGTACCTCCTCATCCAAATAAAGTCCTCGATCACCAATGTGGCCCAGGCCGATGGTATACCCACTGTGGCATCAAGTATCAGTCTGAGGGTAGGTGAGCCGTCATGTAGTAGTCGAGCGACATACCTCAATCTACGGAAACGTAAAATGTGCAAATATTCCAACCTATTAGAAAGTGCAAAGACCTCAGCATCCAACGTTCTCTGGTCAGTGGTTACATTGTGCAATTTCTTCGTGGCCACCTGGTATCCAGACATCAACGAATGGTTTACTTTTGTGGCAGCCGTGGCCGACAAGCGATCCCAAGTTTCTGCCTGAAAGAATAAGTGGGTGCTGCAAAGCGCGTCGACGTACTTGAGCTTGTCGTTTTTGTCGATATTATGCTTGATCACCACAGATCTGAGTGGTCGTAGGGCCGCTGCATGCTTCTGCCTCCTGCGAGAGATCTCCTGCCCACAGCTGCCGTCGCCATAATAGATGCCGCCAACATGTTTGTAGGACTGCTCGATCGAGATGCGGTCGCCAGAAGAGCTGTCCAGCGCCACTGCCGCAATGTTGACCATCTCTCTCCTTGCCTTTAGCGTGCCTTCACCTTTGTAGGAGGTAACTGCAGCCGTCTTCCCCTTCCCGAGGTGCAACTTGAACCCTGAACCCACCATGTGTCTGCGAATGATGCGGCCCAATGTCGCAACTTGGTCCCTGACGGCACTAGGGTCGTAACATGGGGAACAGAAGCCAGAATCATCCACAAAAGTGGCGTCCGTGAAGGTATCACGCTCTACAGGAATCCCTTGTGAAAAAGCACGAACCGAACCCTCCAGGCATTCCTTGAGGTCCAGGGCAATGCCCGCTTCGCACATGTCGTTCTTGATACCACGTAATGGCCGAGCGAACACCACATTGAAGAAGAAATCTGCCAGGGGATTGCCTGCTGTAGAACTTCTCTGTGAGACTACCCACTGCTTATCCCCAGGCACGCGGAAGTGCGTGAGCCTGTGCGCTTCAATAACTTGTGCCATTAAATGCTGGTCAACACGGTCATCCAGCAGCACTGGTGCAGGGAGAACCGCTTCCAGAAGAGGGTGTGCAATTGCGGGCGCGTTCTCCAATACTTGATCCACATACTCTTCAGTACCAACCAGTGGTATACCTGCCTGCCGAAGGAGCGAATAAAAAGCCGCCACCAGGTCGACAAAAATTACCATGGCAGTGAACTTCTTGGCCTTGGCGATCTGACGGAAGACCCTGATCATCTGAGACGCCATGCCAGCACAACGGCCTCTGATACCTCCAGTTTGAGAATCCACCATTAAGAACTTGCTACTCTTCGTCAGGGCAGACCGCAGGAAGGCATGGTGGTGCTTGATCACATCCGAGTTCAGCATAATTGATCGGTACATCTCAGCCGTGATCCGCCCTGACTTGCCCTTGTGCAATCCACACGCCAGACCAGCTTTATGTATGACTGCTTCTTGTAGCAGTAGCCCCGTCTTAGTGGTGATAGCCTGGAGGTGCGGAAGTGCGGCATCAGGGGCAACCTTAAGGACGGTATTCTGGATGGTGTCGTGTCCAGGTGCACGATGAGCCTTCACCCCTCGGAGCCTCGTAGCTATCCAGGAGGGTGGTCGAATAGAGCTGATTTCCCTCGTGACATGTGATGCGTGGTCTATCGAGAGCTCGTTATATTGGGAACGGATCTCCTCTTCAGTACCTTCGATCCCGTCCTCAAGCTGCGCGAAATGCTGCCTGAGAGACGCCGCCCATTCACGTTCAGAAGTAATCGGCAAGCCGTCGTGGTTGAACTTCTGAGGAAGCAACGTGTGGTCGCAACTCTTGGCAAGCTTACCACTGAACCTGAGGAGCCTATGCAACCAGAGCCATTCGTGGTGCCCATCGTGAAGAATCGCCATCGTACCGATCTTCTTTGCCATCTGGGAAAGGAAATCCTGCTTGTCGCGCCTCAGGCACCAGGATAAAGCAGAGGATGTCTCCTCCTCCTCCTCCTCCTCCTCCTCCTCCTCCTCCTTCCCCTCCTCCTCCCCCTCCTCCTCCTCCTCCTCCTCCTCCTCCTCCTCCTCCTCCTCCTCCTCCACATCTGCAACGAACAGGGACGAAGCGAGAGGAGCAGGAGCAGGAGCAGTAGGACGAGGAGCAAGCGGAGGATTCGGGACCTCCTCCGTTCTCCGGCCCATTTTTCCCTTCCTCCTCCTCCTCCTCCTACCTATCCTCCTCTATGCCTCCTCCTCCCTCCTCCGACCTCCGCCCTCCGACTCCGCCTCCGCCGCCTCCTCCTCTCCTCTCCTCTCATCCTCCTCCTCCTCCTCCTCCTCCTCCTCCTCCTCTCCTCCTTCCTCCCTTCCGCCTCCGCCTCCGCTCCGCCTCCTCCTCCTCCTCCTCCTCCTCCTCCTCCTCCTCCTCCTCCTCCTCCTCCTCCTCCTCCTCCGTCGCCCTCCATCCGACGTCGACGGCATCCCCGCTGGTGCCCGCCGAAGGCCGCCGAAGGCCTTCGATGCAGGAGCTTGCAGCACACGGCGGAGGATTGCGGCACGGCTTGCTGGGACGCGCCAGGCTGCGTCGGTTTCAGCCACCAGTTCCGAGACTGCAACAGCGCCGCGGCAGCCTCGCGAGCCCCAGAGCGCCAGGGGGCCCGCGGTCTGGCCAGGGGCAGGAGGAGGGAGACGATAGGAGGGGGCAGGGGGATGCGCAGTCCGAGCATCGCCCGTTTGCGTTCAGTTTTGTTGGTTCCCCAACCAGAGTCATGGCGCCAACATCGCAGAGCGGGCTTCGTTCGGAAAACGACAGCATGGGCCCGGAGTGTCCCGGAGAGTTTCGTCCCAGGCTTCGAAGGGAACTTCGGGCGGATCTTTTGGGCCAGGAGCGAAGACTCAAAAGCAGCCACGTGATAATCACTCCGTTTTTTTTTTTTTTTTTTTTTTTTTTTTTTTTTTTTTTTTTTTTTTTTTTCGCTTCGCGCCGCTTCGGGGCGCTTCTGCGCTGCCGACGGGCCGCACAGAAGCCCGCCGCCGCACGCCTGCGGGGCCGGTGGGTGCCGAGAGCGGGCCTCCGAGAGCGGGCCCCCCGGGAGGCCGCCGGCGCCGGCGCCGCAGGGCCGGGCCCTGCGCACATCCTCTCGCTCGGGATCGCAGGCCTACAGAGCTAAGTCGGGCAGGTCCCTCCTCCTCCTCCTCCTCCTCCTCCTCCTCTCCTCCTCCTCCTCCTCCTCCTCCTCCTCCTCTCGATCCTCGATGCGACAGCAGACGGCGATGTGCACTTTCGTCATGGGCACCAACAGCGTGCGGAGGATCCAATCGGGCCGGGCGAAAGGGGGGGATTGGGAAAGGGGGGGTTACGAAATCTGCTGCACGCAGCTGGTTTCGGCCTCACCGAGGGGCCCATTCCTCGATACACAGCCGCCTCTGGCGCCGGGAGGCGCCGGGAAAATCAGCTACGTGAGCTGATTCTCAAACCCCCCCTTTGCTATCCCCCCCTTTTGCCCGACCCGACCTCTGCAGGGGGACTGTTCAAGAACAGTACAGAAATAGTCTGGGGACTATTTGTTCTTAGTATTTTGTGGCATCTTTTGAGTTCTTTTTTGTTGAGGGGTCTTTTATATTTTTCGTCCCAAATCCCCCTGTAGGGGGACAGGCCCGACCTAAGCCTAGAGTTATGATGTTCCAACCGACTTTAGCCTTGATCGCCAGACAGGATTTCGAGCACCAGAGGAGTACCGAACATCGAGGGTCTTCACGCGTCGGGCCCCGGGAGACCCGTCCGCCGCTGTTTCGACACTCTTTCGACGCTTTTCCTGGTGCTCGAAAGTATTTCTGGGGTGTGGTCCTCAAGTACGGTGGGAGCAGCATAAGCCCAGAGGTTGACACCAGCACCAATATCGGCGGTGTTCCTCCACCGAGGGAAGAAGACCCCGATCTCGATGATGGTGGTCATACTCTGGCTGCCAAGGTGACCGACACATTACCACCGACACCGAAATCTTGGATCACCTTTCCCCTGTGGAGGCAACCCCCTGTGTTGGTGTCGGTGCCCATGTCCAGGCTTCCAATCGGAGCTCAGGAGACGGGGGTCAGTGCAAACGGGGGGCCGTCAGAGTGCCGGATCTTGCAGGACCCTGCAGAGCCAGGGGTGCCCAGACCCTGATTTCAGGGGCAACGACAGGGGGGGATGGGCATCGGGGGGGATGCATCGACCCCGAATCGCCCGCTGATCGCCGACAGGGGCCCGAAAGGTGCGGATACATGATCGGGGGCCCATCGCCGAGCTGTCGGCGATGTGTCGCCAATTCCAGGTCGATGCACCCCCCCTGTGCCAGTCCCCCCCTTTCGTTGCCCCTCATGACTTTGGGCGCAGGATCCTGCAGGAGCCTCCATGATCCTGCAGGACCCTGCAGAGCCCGGCTGGCCCGTGCTTTTTGCTGGACCCGGGCCAGCGCAGCCCCGAAGCGCACGGCGGACGCTTGCACTCCGAGCCGCGCCTCCGAGGCCTCCAGGGAGGGAGCCCCGAGCCGCCGCCGTGCAGCACTGCTCCGAGGCCCGAAAACCATCACTTCACTAATTTTCGGCCCCAGGGCCCACTGAGGCCCCAGGGGCCCCAGATTGGTGAAGTGATGGTTTTCCCCACGTAAGGACCCCGAAATTCATCACTTCACTAAACCGAACCCAGGACGAAAGTCAGGGGCCGAATTGCTGCTGTGATGCCACATCGGCCTCGTAACCCGGTTAACTGCCGTCGGCGTTCAGCAATGGGGACCTGAAGGGTTCCGAGGACGCTGCACTCAGTGCCTGCGGCACGGTGGCGGGCCTCCATCGAAGGAGAAAAAAACACACAGTTTCGGCGCTCCGCGCGGACTTCTTGGATCCGCGCTGGGGCCCCCCTGACGGCGCCTCCGGCGCCGCCCCTGGCGCGCTCCGCGCGCCTCCGGCCCCCTCTCTGGCGCGCGGACGCGCGGAGCGCGCCAGGGCGGCGCCGGAGGCGCCGCCAGGGGGGCCCCAGCGCGGATCCAAGAAGTCCGCGCGGAGTGCCGAAACTTTATATTTATGTGTTTTTTTCTTCTTCTGCTCCAGGCAGTGCACAGGAGCCACACCGCGAGCCCTCCCTGGGCAGGGGCTCGGAATTTTGCCTGGGGTGGGTTCCGATTTTGCCTGGCGAATTCCGCCGTGCTGTTTCGCGGTTCTCGATTCTGCTCCGTTCTTCCTCGTGGGTGCTTCTAGGGACGATCTTTTCATTATATTTTGACGATCTGAAAGTCTTTTTTTAAATGTGTTTCATTCTTCGTCCAAAATCCGCCTGTAGGGGGACATGCCCGACCTGACCTTAGGATGCAACTCCTGGGAGGTTCAATTCAGCATCGGCGCTGGCATTTCCGTGGTCGAAAACTGGCCTACTCTGGCATAATTCCGTTTAATGCTGCTTAGGCTGGCTTGATCGGGCTTGATCCTGTGTGCAGTCCAGGCTTATCCGGTCAATGGCTCCACCATCGGGCTCAAGAGCCTTCAATCGTTCTTACCAGGACCTCCCAGCAGTTGCCTCCCTTGGCGTCGCTCGGACGTGTGCATGTTTTTTTGTTTCGGCGAGGACCATCGAGGAGCATCTTTGATCATCTAGCGGAAAGTGCACGCACGAGGTCGAAAAATGCACGGGGCATGGGCGTCCGAGCGGTGGCGAGTTCCTATTGTGAAGTCGGGGCTGTCCCTCTACAGCGGGAGTATTCGAAACTAGTCAAAACATGGTCTGGGGACTATTTCTTGCGTATCTTGGGGCATCTTTTGAGTATTTCCCCACATCCTGAGTGGGGTTCTTGTTTTCCCAGAACACCCTCTCCTTCTCCTCCTCCTCCCGCGTCCTTCTCCTAAACCATACCATACCAAGCCATACCATACCAATACCTTACCATACCAATACCATACCAAGCCATACCAAGCCATACCATATCAATACCATACCATACCATACCAATACCATACCATACCATACCATACCAAACCAATAACATCCCAAGCCATACCAAGCCATACCATACCAATACCATACCATACCAATACCATACCAAACCACGAACAGAACAGAACAGCAACCAATACCATACCAATACCATACCAAATCATACCAAGCCATACCATACCAAGCCAATACCATACCAATAACATACCACATCATACCAATACCAATACCCTCCAGGGAGGCCCCGCCTGAGCGAGGAGGGTATTCGCATCACCTGTTATTTATCAGGTTTCGTGCCCCTCCCACCCCTCCAGGGAGGCCCCGCCTGAGCGAGGAGGGTATTCGCATCACCTGTTATTTATCAGGTTTCGTGCCCCTCCCACCCCTCCAGGGAGGCCCCGCCTGAGCGAGGAGGGTATTCGCATCACCTGTTATTTCTCAGGTTTCGTGCCCCTCCCACCCCTCCAGGGAGGCCCCGCCTGAGCGAGGAGGGTATTCGCATCACCTGTTATTTCTCAGGTTTCGTGCCCCTCCCACCCCTCCAGGGAGGCCCCGCCTGAGCGAGGAGGGTATTCGCATCACCTGTTATTTATCAGGTTTCGTGCCCCTCCCACCCCTCCAGGGAGGCCCCGCCTGAGCGAGGAGGGTATTCGCATCACCTGTTATTTATCAGGTTTCGTGCCCCTCCCACCCCTCCAGGGAGGCCCCGCCTGAGCGAGGAGGGTATTCGCATCACCTGTTATTTATCAGGTTTCGTGCCCCTCCCACCCCTCCAGGGAGGCCCCGCCTGAGCGAGGAGGGTATTCGCATCACCTGTTATTTATCAGGTTTCGTGCTCCTCCCACCCCTCCAGGGAGGCCCCGCCTGAGCGAGGAGGGTATTCGCATCACCTGTTATTTATCAGGTTTCGTGCCCCTCCCACCCCTCCAGGGAGGCCCCGCCTGAGCGAGGAGGGTATTCGCATCACCTGTTATTTATCAGGTTTCGTGCCCCTCCACCCCTCCAGGGAGGCCCCGCCTGAGCGCCTCCAGGGAGGCCCCGTCTGAGCGAGGAGGGTATTCGCGAACAGTGCTATTTATCAGGTTCCGTGCCCGTCCCACCCCTCCAGGGAAGCCCCGCATGAGCGAGGAGGGTATTCGCAAACCATGTGATAGAAAAGGATGGAGAGGGCGAGGGCAGGTCGGCAATTTCTCTACAAAATGTTGCTTGATCCCGCTAGCCCAAAAACATCATTATGTGGGGAACTCCGTTAGCATAATTTGTTGTTTTTTTGTTTTTTCTCTTGTTGGAAATCCCCCTGTAGGGGGACACGCGCGACTCAATCCTACTGCTCCCCCTGGCCCCCTGGGGTGGCCTGACGGCCGCGGCACCAGCCAGTACGCGCTGAAGAAGGGCACGTGCCTGCTCTGGTCGGCCCCGTGCTCGCGCGTGCGGAACGCGTGCTGGAACGACTACGTCTGGGGCGAGGGCAGCGGGCCGGCGGCAGCGTCGAGTGGCGGGCAAGCGGCTGTCCCAGGGGCAACGAGAGTAGGGTTGAGTCGGGCCTGTCCCTCTACAGGAGGGAAGTTCAAACATGGTAAACAA
>CAUYUJ010018704.1:55000-70533 GCA_963575745.1 Prorocentrum cordatum
GTGCTCTCCCGAGGTTTTTGTTCTCCTCGTCCGGCCCCCCGATGGGGGGTGCCGGGCTGGCTCCTCGGGGGGGTCTGGGTCTTCCTGGGGGTCGGCGGGCGCGTTTTGCTCTGTTGGTGGTCGTGGGGATCTCATGAGCGCCTACTGCGTGCGCAGGAGGGGGAGGGGGAGGAGGAGGAGGAGGAGGAGGAGGAGGAGGAGGAGGAGGGGAGGAGAGGAGGAGGAGGAGGAGGAGGAGGATGAAACGGACGAGAGGGGGACGCCCTCTCTTCGTCGTCGTCGTCCTCCTCCTCCTCCTCCTCCTCCTCCTCCTCCTCCTTTTTCTCCTCCTCCTCCTCCTCCTCCTCGGAGCAGTCGTCGTCGCACTCGTCCCTCACCCGCGCTGGGCGCTTGGGGGGGGCGCCCGAGAAAGATTGGCCGAGGCGACCTGGAGCCTGGACGCTTCCGGGACGGGCTGCAAGAACTGGGCGGAGCTGTCGGTGGGCGAGTCGGTGGTCGGGGGCGAACCTGCAGGAAGAGGGAGGAGGTCGTGTGGTCCTTCATGGGGGCTTCAGAGGATCCCAGAATTCCTGGCGGTTTGGGGGATTTCGTTGGGATTTCGTCGGATTTTGTCGACATTTGGACGAATTCTGAACGAACTCTTGACGAAAGGGTGAAGAAGGCCGGCCGAAATCTGGACGAAGTCCAGTCGAAATCGCGTTTTTGATAGGGCCGCAGATGTCCACAGAGGCTCCCATGAAGGCTTGCCCAGAGGAGGTCAGAGGAGGGAAAGGTACATGTACCGCTGTCGGGAGATGTCCGGGGAATACTCGTATCGGTACCTTTTGTTCCGTCCAGGACGGGGAGGCAGAGGAAGAAACAGGAGGAGGAGGAGCAGGAGGAGGAGGAGGAGGAGGAGGAGGAGGAGGAGGAGGCGGATGAGGAGATAGGAGGAGGCGGAGTAGGAGGAAAGAGGAGGAAGAAGAGGGGAAGGAGGAGGAGGAGGAGGAAGAGGAGGAGAAGGTGGAACGCAACAAACACAAAACACATCGACGATGTTGCAATCTATCAGCACGTCGCAAGTCCTCTTGTACAGCGCCCTTCTAGCCTGCAAGCATCCCCGTTGACTATGTGGGGGCGCCCGCGTCAAAGGCGAATGGCCCAGGGGGCTGCGATTTAGAATCAGATCTCCATGTTTGTTATTTCATATTGGTATTTCACATTCGAGATCTTGCCAAGTGTAAGACACATTCACGCGAGAACCCAATTTTGAGACAGCTCCTATTGCATGTTTCAGATCGCTGGCAATAGCATATGATTGACCCCAAGCGTTCCCCCATTTTGACGATACGCCGTCCATCCGTGTGGTTCCACGAATTCTACGAAATCTCAAGCTGGAGGCCCATGTTGAAATAGAACCGCCCGCAATCCGTGCAGTTGTTGCACACGTTGTGCAAGGCGCGAGGGCGAGAGCCAGTTTTTGCTAACGATCTGTACCTCACCCGTACACATGTTTGACACGTTGAAGGCGAATGTGTGCGGCTCAACGGGTAACACCTCAATTTGAAAACCATTTGTATTTTGGACGCAACGGCGAACACCTCCGTCGCAACGGCAAACGCCTCAATTCGAGAACGAGAACGCCCGAATCTCTGCTGCTTCCTCAAGCAGCTTGACAGCATGGGTGCTGTACTGTTGCTCTAACGTACAGTGAGAGAGTTTGGGTCCCCTAAAAATGGGTGGACCATCGTGCCCCCCCCCATCGCTTTCCCCCCCTCGCGGCTCCCAACGTGGCCCTCCACCGTGGCCGCCCGGTCGTGCCCCTTCATTGTGGCCCCCCCGTCCTGGACCGCCAGCGTGGTCACCCAACGTGGCCCCCCGAGCTTGGCCCCCCAGCCTTTTCCGTCCATGGTGGCCCCCGACGTGGTCTCCCAGCGTGGCCCCTGATCGTGGCCCCCCATCGTGGCCCCACCGTGCCCCCCCCCCCATCGTGGACCGCCACCGTGGCCTCCCGTCGTGGCCCGCCCCGCATCGTGGCCACCCATCGTGAACCCTGTAAGGCTGCTTCCGGTCTGCTGCCGCAAGGGTGCCATCTTCGAGGCCTCCCATCGTGCAGCCTCTGTGAGTTCCGGATTGAGGGGCCGTCAACCGCGAAGAAGGTGAGGTATCAGGCGAGATGCTCAGCTTGCCCTTTTGACACGCCTGGCGGTGCGACGGGAAGGGTAATTTTTAGGTCGGGCATGTCCCCCTGCAGGCAGATTTTGGACGAGAATAGAAAATGGTCAAATTATAGTCCAAACATATTCAAAAGTACTTCAAACAATCGTCCCCAGACTATTTTTTCACTATGTTGAGATATTCCTCCTGCAGAAGGACAGGCCCGACTTAAGGCAATTTGTCAAGTTGCGCTGCCGTGCGGATCCGCCACCGCGACCCGGGCGGGCGCCCAGGGAGAGGGGAAGCGGGCTTCGGCCGCGCGCCGAGGGCTCCTGGCCTCCTGAGAGGCACCCCTGTGTCGCAGGAGCAGGCTCGTGCAGCTTCTCCCTCAAGGCCCGAGGCCCTCTGAGCCTTGATGAAGGGGCCCGCCTCCTCTGCCTTCCCCTGGGGGCGCGGCGCCGAAGCGGAACGTCCCAGCCGAACTTGGATTGTTTTTGTGTTGGACTCGATGCGTCGGGATGGGCTCCTCCTCCTCCCTCCTCCTCCTCCTCCTCCTCCTCCTCCTCCTCCTCCTCCTCCTCCTCCTCCTCCTCCCTCCTCCTCCTCCTCCCTCCTCCTCCTCCCTCTTCCTCCCTCCTCTCCCTCCTCCATCTCCTCCATCCTCCCTCCCCCCCCACTCCTCCTCCTCCTTCTGCTCCTCCTCCTCCTCTCCTGTTCCTCCTCCTCCTTCCTCCTCCTCCTTCCTCCCTCCTCCGTCCTCCGTCCTTCCTCCCTCCTCCCTCCTCCCTATTTGGCTCGAGCCGTTTTGGCTCAAGTTGCAATCTGCGGGAACCCCGCCCCTCGAGAAGGGCAACAACGCTGTCTTCTGTCCCCTGCTCCCGAGGCTGCCCCATACAGCCGCCCGCAGGGACCTGTTGCGGCAACCATTCCATCCCTTTCCCCACACCGCGCAGTCCTGCCGCCATGGGTCGCTCGTCTTACGCTTGCTGTCCTGAGCGTGGCTGTCACGACTGGGAGTGGGGTGGCAGGCAGTGGTGTTCTTCATGCGGTTCCGCACTTCCTAAGGAGTCAGGCACCAAGAAGGAGTGGAATAAAACTAACGGCAGCGCATCAAGGTGATCTTCGTATTATTCATTGTTTTGCCGATCGGCGCGGGCCCTCGCACCCGTCTCCACCCCCCTGGAGTGAATCTTGGCTGTTTGGGGTGCCCGTTTCGAGCAGGTGGAGCTTCTCCCCCAGAGGACGCACGCTTCCAAACAACCGCATTAAGCAGAGGTCAGGAGCCAGACCCCCCCGTCGCCCCCCCTCCCCCCCAAGCCGAAACGCCGAATCAGAAAACGCTCACCGGTGCATCAAGGGCAGCCTCTTTCCGTCCAGGTCGAGCCCGCTCCCGCCCTCCCCGGCTGTCGGACAACGCCAGCCGAGGCTCCAGCACCGGACGAGGCCCTTGATCCGGTGGCTCTGGCTCAGGCGCAGATTGCGTTTTGGCGCAAGTGGGCGGGAGTGGATAAGAAAGAGTATCCTGACGCGCTCGAGTATTTCAAAGAAGCGAAGTTGCAAGCTCTTAGAGACAAGAGCTTGGATCAACAAGCGCAGTCGCTCTCAGTTTCATCTGAAGCAAGCCTTGGCTACGCCGCAGAGGCTTCCGTCGACCATGCAGATCGGACCGCGGCTGAAGCCGCTGGCCTGGTCCAAGAGCGCTAGCGCGCTCGACTGTGCAGATGCCTTGCTTGCCGATGCCGCGCGGTCTCTCAGCAAGCAGCAGCGGCAGTCAGTGCCACGCGTCATCTATTTCACCATCAGCAAGGATTTTGAGCAGACTATTAGCATAACCACAGATTCTCCGCATCGCCATTCCTGTACTCCTAGGGCCAGCCCTCCTATCATCAAGTGGGTGGCGATGCCTAGGAAAGACAGAGCCAGAGCTTCAAGAGTCCCCCTGGCGAGCTCCAAGAGGTGGAGGACCTCAAGCGCGACCTCCATGCGGCCCAGCAGCTCGGCGAGTTGTCAGTCGCAGACAGTGCTGCAATCGGGCTTGCTTGGGCGCAGCCGACGACGCTACCGGGGCCCGCACCTAGGACTTGGGCAAGTCCATCGGTTCCGAGAAGGGGGAGCAATCTGGAGGCCTCCAAGGCCCGGGCTTCTTGGTTCAGACTTCATTGCAGGGTGGAGTCGGCTGGACGTACTGCTGGATCCGCAATCTAGAGGCTTGGAAGTCAGCAGATATTTTGCACCGCGTACGATTGTCAGGCAGGCCGTCGAGAATTCTGGAGGGGGAGGCCGGAAGACTCGCTGACATCTGGCGCGGAGGGAAGGACGCATACAAACGCCGTCCCCGACCACATCGACGATCGCGTCACCCTGGGCCCATTGGCGGGTGATGCGATAGCAAGAGCTTCCCCCCAGAACAGCCTCGACTTGGGGCGGAGTTCATCTGGGGCATTTTCTTATACAGTCAGATGAACAGGCTGATCTCATAGCTGGGCTGATCCTGACCATCGAACGGTTCGGGTTCATGCCGGCGCAACCGCAAGCCGCCATCTTGGCGCTCATCGCGAAGCACAAGCAGCAATACCAGACAGCAACCAAGACAGCCATGACATCCATGGGGATGTCGCCAGGCCCCTACAGAACGCGGGCCCGCATCCGACAAGCAGCAGCTCGCGAGTGGGGGAGGCGTCGTCGGCGGCCTTGCCTCGCCCATTAAGCAGGACGCCCCAGTGTGGAGCTCGCTCTCAGGCAGAGCTGGGATTGCGAGAACTATTCATGAAGAACGAAGTCTTTGTTTGTCTCGGACATGGTTTTGCATGACCTAAGTAATTGCAACGAGCGCGTCAAGCGCGCCTCGAAAGCCGGGCGAGCACTGCGCGGTGAACTCCCGGCTACATTACTTAAACCCATCTTCTGCATCTACGCGAGCTCCAGGTACGTGGGCCTTCAGAACATGATTGGCTCCGTGGGATGTGCCAAATTTGGGATGGCGGCTGGGCGCGGTTTAGCTACTTATCTTATTCAGATGTGCACCTTGGGCCCCTGAGCTCCTGGGCCCACCGGAGTTCGTAGACGATCTCCTGTTCAAGTCTTACAGCCCGAGGCCGCCGGCGGTTGCCGGCCGCTTCGATCTGGGCGCGCGCCGTTTGCTCGCCTGCATCAGGGGCAACCATTGGCGCGGCGCCTCGCCGGCCAAGGAGATGGCAGCCGCGACGCCGGAGCAACCACCCATGATCAGGAACAAGTTCGAGGATAGAGCGGGCGCCAACCTGGCTCATCTCAGCCCCCGACCTCGGCTTCGACCGCAGCGGGTGCTTCCCGAGCAGATGGAGAAATAATCGGATCACCCAGGCGAGGAGGGGCCAAATCAAGAGCAGGACGAGCAGATTGGGGGCCACCCAGAGGGGGGGGGCGTTCGTAAGATCGACAACACGGGTATCTTCGCAGCGACCTCTTTCGGACATGAAGCGGCGGGCCATAATGGTTCGCGACTAGCCGCTGCTCAGCAACAACATTAAGGACTCGCAGACCCGACGTGCGCCGCTAGAAGCAGGATTTTTAAGCTTAATCCTAGTGGGGGGCCCCGCCTGAATGCTTGCCCGAGGCCCTGCCCTCCTCTGGCACGTGCATGCGCGGGCGGCCGCCGCCAATTCCCCCCGAGCCCTGGCCTCATTATGAGCTCTCAGGGCCCGCGAAGAGAGCCCCCTCGGCTCCGCGCCCCAGAGATTGGCTGCCGTCTGCGGCCCCTTCGGGGCCATGGTGCTGTTTTTAAGGCGAATTGGATGGAGTTCGGCCTCCGCTTTCGTTTTCGTCGCCCGCAATCGCAATCATTATCCCAGGTCTAGCTATTCGCTTGATTTCGCCCAGCTAGCCACGCGAGAAGTGACGGGCGAACAACGCCCGTGCCCATGCGGAGGACGGAGGGGACTATGGGGGCGCGTTGTCGGATGGCACCCCCCGCTCGAACGCGGGCTTCCCCCGCGGTCCGACAACCCGCGCCCGTGCCCGCGGCAAATCCCCCGCCCGCCGGCCCCCCCTATGGGCCCGGGCGCGCGCTGTCCGTTTGCCGAGAGGACTGGTCCAACATTGCGAGAGAGCAGGCGCCCAGCAAGCGCGACGATGCGCGGGCCCGCCGCGGCCCCGCAGCGACCCTTGCTGCCCTGGGGGGCCAGCCCCTAACCGAGCGTCTCTCACGCAGGGGTGCGGGGCAATGGCCGGGGCGAAGGGCGCAGGCTGCCCAGTTGCTGCCCGACGCCCCTGCGGCGCAGACCCAGATGACATCGGACATCGAATTCTCGAGCGCGCCATGTCTAGACACGAGAGGGAAGAAGCCTGTGGCCCAGCTTGGCGGCGCACTTTACAACGGGACAGGAGGGGGTTCCCCTGGCCCGCTTCGGTTTTCAGCGGGGGGCCGAGCATTCCGTGGGGGCCGGGCCGGGCTTCGGGATGGAAGACGTTCAGTTCTGGTGCAAGGGCTTTGGTTTGTCCACGCGCGAGGCCTTTGAAGGCCATGTCTACACTGGCGGCAGCTGCGACGGCGCGTCTCATCCTGCGTGCCATGCAGCAGGCCTTTCGGCCGTGGCTATGAGAGTCAGCGAACCTTTCGCCATCTTTCACGGCCAAGTCGGACAGCAATTCAGGCAGACGTCTGGAGCTGCTGAGCAGTAGGCGGTCCTCGCCGCATGTCGCTCGCCTCCGCTGGTCACCCATGTGCACATTGATTATGCAGCCGCCGTAGACCTTCATCTCGGCCCTCGCAACCCGCGGAGGTCGGTGCTGCGGGGCGTCCAGGTGCTGGCAGGCGCGCGCGCGCAGTCAATCCAGCCAAGCGTCTATGCAATATCAAAGGCCATCAAGACTTAGACGAAGCTTTTCCAGCGAAGCAGACAAGCCGCGCGCCCCAGGCAACCACGGCCCCGGCAAGGCGGCTAAGCGAGCGGCCCTGCTCTTGGCTAAGCTTAGCCCCCTGGAGCTCGAAACCCACGCTGATCAAACGACGCTGATTATAATATGTTTAACTTAATTTGCCCGAATCCTTCCCAGAGGCCCGCTCTGGCCCCGAAGCGAGGGTAGCAAGGGTTAGAGGCCCCCGCGATCCCCCCCCCCTTGGGGCCGCGTCTGCTCCTCGCGTCCGGGATCCTAGGGCCGGTCTCCCGTCGCCTCCTCCTCCCCCGCCTCCCCTGGTGGTGCCTGAGATAGTTGACGCGACTCACAACTGGGAGTCGACTAGGGGTAACTGGATTAGCACGATTTGTCGAGCACCTGCCAAGTCCAGTTTGATTCAGATAGCCCGTGCCAGCGAGAAATGCCCAGGGTACTGCGAAGTGCCATGGTTCGTTTGGCTCATAACCCTTGGACGCATAATCTCCTATGGCTCGAATGTCTGGACAATTCGAGCACCATGATCCTCTGCAAATATTGCGGCTCCTACATGGAGCGCTCCAGGAGTCTCAACTCGGATTGGCCGAGAGCGCCTTAGAGTTCTGTCTGGTGCAGCCGACCGTCTCGCCAAGGCATGCTCTTTGCGACCATTGGAAGGGGGAAGAATCCGGCCGTCGTTTTCAAACTCCCGCTCCCCTGGCCCAATTTTACCGCCAGACCCTCGGGGATTTGGCAGCAGCCTAAAGTTCAGCTGCAGAGGCACCTTCCGCCTCATGAGCGGCGTTGGATGCATAGCGCCTCTGTTTCCGTGTTGGGGCGCGGAGGGCTAACAGACAGTGGCCCAGTGCCACAAGGTTTCGGGTTAGGGTCGGGTCGGCCAGCCATTAGCCTTCCCCCGTAGCCAAGTGATGGTCCCTCCGTTCTCCCTCCTCCCTCTTCCCTCCTCCTCCGTCTTCCCTCCCGCCGCCTCCCTTCTCCCTCCCTCCTCTCTGCTTCCTCCTCCCTCCTCCCTCCTCCTCTTCCTCCTCTTCCTCCTCCTCCTCCTCTTCCTCCTCCTCCTCCTCCTCCTCCTCGTCCTCCTCTTTTGCTGCCTCACCAGATGTTCGAGGTGCAAGCGCGCAGGGGCCCAGCATGTCAGCCGCTATTGGGGGGAGGCTGATCAGGATGAGTCGGATTCTCATTCTTTCCGTTGGCGTCGTTCGGACGTGTGCATGTTTCTCGTCGAGGCCAGCGCCAGAACATCGAGACCATCGTGGGCCACCTGGAGAAAAACACACGCGCCAACTCAAACAATGCACACGGAATGGACCCCCAAGGGATGGCACGTCTCTTGTGGCCCCGAGAGGTGGAGGACACGGCCCAGGGTTGTGGCCAAAAGTGCGCCGCGAAGGGGGGCGAGTGCGCCGGCTTCAATTTCCAGCCGAAGCCATCTGACAAGTGCAAGGGCAGCGGCGTTGATAAGGGCGCCCTCGGCTGGAGTGAGAGGGGGCAGAGAAGAGGGGGGAAGCGAAGAGGAGCCATCCCTCCGTTTGTTGCTCATTCCTCCACTCCCGACGTTTTCCCGATATCGGTGTTCGGTATGAAGCTCCAGTGAACACGGTACTTCCGCACTCATGCTGCGGCTTCACCGAACGACACAACAAAACACCCAACACCCACAATTCATGCAGATGAAACAGGAGGAGGAGGAGGAAGAGGAGGAGGAGGAGGAGGAGGAGGAGGAGGAGGACGAGAAGGAGGAAGAGGAGGAGGACGAGAAGGAGGAGGAGGAGGACGAGGAAAAGGAGGAGGAGGAGGCGAAGGAGGAGGAGGAGGAGGAGGAGGAGGCGGATGAGAAGGAGGAGGAGGAGGAGGAGGAGGAGGGGAAAAGGGGAGGAGGATTGGATAACTATGAGTGGGACGAGGAGGAGAAGGAGGAGGAGGAGAAGGAGGAGGAGAAGGAGGAGGAGGAGGAGGTGGGATGGCACAACACCAGTGCCGTAAGGTTGCCGCCCCTTTCCCCCCGATCCTCCCTCTCGCGTCATTGCTCTCTTCTTCCTCCGTTTCTTTTTGCCCACCCGATCGGTTGGGGTTGTTAGATTTGGAGGGAAGCGCTCCCGCCCCGCCTCGCACAGCATACCGCGTCCGCCAGGCCCCAAGGATCCTGGCGCTCCCTGGGTATCCCGCCTCGCGTCTTCGACGAATGACGACACCCTATCTCGGCCGCCAGGCCCCCAAGTGTGCCCGCGGTGCTCTCCGAGCATCCCGCCTCGCGTTCTCGGCTGGGGACCCGGCGATCCGACGTCGCGGACAAACCTCAAGCACCGCGGGAACTCACGACCGGTGCCCGCGGGCCCCGGGGCAGCGCGGCCAGGGGGGCGTGCTGGCCTCGGCGGCGACGGATGCTCGGCCGCGCGGCCCTCCGGCCGCGGGGGGCTGCCGCCGCGGACGCCGCCGCGGCCGCAGCCCCCCAGTGCGGCGCGCCGGGCTCCCGGGCGGGGCGCTCCCGCACGGGGCTCCAGCGGAGCGAGCAGGGCGCCACGACCCGCCCAGCCGCCGCGGAGGCGGTCCCGTCGCCCGCCCCGCCGGCCGCCGGGCCTCCAGCTGCCCCGCCAGCGGCCGCGCGCCCCGCGGGGCGCGGCGGCCGCTGACAAGTAGGCAACGATGGCCCCCCGTGCCTCCCCCCCAGATCCCGACGGCCACCAATTTCGCCGCCGATGGCTGTCTCAACTGCCCCCCCCCGGAAATATTCCACGGCGACCGGGCGATTCGTTTTTTTTGTTTTGTTTCTCTCTCTGTCTCTCTCTCTCTCCCTCTCTCTCGATTTTTTTTAAGTATTATTATCATTATTATTGTTATCATTCTTCTTCTTCTTATTATTATTATTATTATTATTATTATTTATTATTATTATTATCATTATTATTATTACTATTACTATTATTATTAATATTATTATTATTGTTTTTATTATTACTTTTATTAATATTATGTTCTCTCCCTCTCTCTCTCTCTCGCTATACACATAATCACCTGTATGTTTGTATACAAGTCCTTGTAAACATACACGCACGCACGTGCATGCATTGGCAAATGCGTCTAAGCTGTATGCGTGCAGATGTGCAGGCTACTTTGGTCGACGAGGAAGTGCGCGCGTGCACGCGGTGGCGTCCAGTTCTCGCGTTCGGTAGGCTTTGCTGCCCGACGGGCCCAGCGTCATGGCGGTCGCGGGGACGTCCCCCGCGGTCCGGTTTGCCCCGCCTTCGTCTAGCTCCTGTTTTGCGCCATTGCAGCACTGGGAACATAGCCAGCAACTTCTCCCTCGGACTCTTTCTGAACTTGCTGTCCCGCCATCACACGGAGAGCGAGGAGGAGGAGGTGCGGGCGTCGGCGGCGGCGCCAGCGGGCTCGGCAGGGGCTGCCCCCCTGGCCGCGGACCCTGCGCGGGCGGCTCCGCGGAACCCGCGGGCGCCGCCCGCGCGGCCGGTGGGCGGCACGGCGCGCGGGCGCACCCGGCGACGGTGGGGAGCTGAGCGCGCTGGCTGCTCCGGCAGCAGCGCGCGCACGGCAGGCGGCTGCACTGGCAGCGGCGAGGACCAGCGATAGCGCCGGAGGAGGCGACCCGTCAGTAGCGTGGAAGCGACCCGCATCCGTATCCCCTGCGAGGCCTCCACCAAATTACCACCCCGGTTGGGAACACATCCCTCGAAGCCGGCAGGGGGACGGCCCATATCCCCATCTAGGGGGGTAAATCGTCCAGTGGGGCCTAGGCCACGCCGCTGGGGACGGGGATCGGTTCAACGATACTCAACCTGGGGAGTCATTCGACAGGCGGGACGCCGAGCGCGGAGTTGGGCAATTCTGGCACTGCAGCAGGTGGGTCTCCAGGGGCCTGGGGGCCTCGTGGTTACCAGCCTCACGGAGGGCCAGCTCCTCATCCCCTGGCGCGGGCTAGCGCCCGTGACACCCCGCTGCGGCGCTCACGCCGCTGACCGGCAGGGGCACGCGGCGACGGTGCAGCTTAACGAGGGCGGCTTCCCCATCGAGCAGGAGTGCGCAGCGCTGGGCGAGCCCGCCCCGCTGTTCGAGAGGGCGGCCACACCGCCAGCGACCGCGATCGCGCTTGGGCGGACGCCGACGACGGAGCCGACGGCGTCCGCCCAAGCGTGCCCACGCCGCCGCGGGCGAACGGAAGCGCAGCCGCACGCCGGGCGACTGCGGCAGACAAGGGCGCCAGCAGCGACGGGGATTCTGGGTGCTGGCGCAGTGCGAAGCGCCGCCGCCAGCGCGTGGCCGCGGGCTCCAGCCACGGGCCGGCGCTACCGCGGGAGGCGCGGCGCGGGCGGCGGCTCTGCCCGAGGGGGCGCTCGGCGGCGGCCGTGACCGAGGCGGGCTTGGCCAGCCCTTCGCGCGTGGGCCAGGCGGGCGCGCTGCGAGCGCGGGCGGGGGCGTGGCGAGCGGTCCCGAGGGCCCAGGGGCCCGAGGTCCTGCTCGAGGCGGCGACGCTCGAGCTGGCCGCGTTGAGGCCCGCTGCGCTGCTGGCCCGTCGCGAGGCCGCGAGCGCCTTCTGAGGCGCGCGCGCGCGGCGTTCGCATTCGTGCGGCGGCGGTGGTCCAGCCGCGCGGTGGGAGCGTGAGCCCCCGCGAGGCCGGGGCGCGCTGAGCTGAGGCCTTCGGTCCGCCACGGCCATGCGCGGGGCGCCCAGCGGGCTGGCCGCGCCCTCCCCGCAGCGGCCTCTGTCGTGTTGTCTCCTCGTCGCCGTTTCTATCTCTTGCGACCGGGTTTCTTTCGGCCGGCAGGAAACTGAGGGTTTCGGGGCCCGAAACTTGGCGAACACGCTGGGTGTGAAAAGTATGGGGGCGCGAGGGTCTCAAGGGATCGCCTTAAGCAACATCGTTCCTTCTCCTTCCTCCTCCTCCTCCTCCTTCTTTTCAGCCTGCTCCCTCTCCGTCACCTCCTGCTCTCTGCTTCTCGCTGCGCTTCTGCGCCACACGCCTCAGCTCGCGCCTGCGTGCTCCTCGTCCCTCCGCCTCCTGCCACGTCCTCTCCGCCCTCCCATGTTCTTTGCCCCCCCCCCCCCCCCTCCCCTCCCCCCCTCCCGTCCTTCCGCTCGCTACTTTTTCCCCCTTCCCTCCCCCTCTCCGCTCCCTCCTCTCACGCTTCTTCCTCCCTCCTCCCCTTTTCTTCTCCCGCCCTCCCCCCTTCATCCTCCTCCCGTCTCCCCCCTCCCTGACTCCTCTCTCAATTTATCACGCAATATGAATACTGCTCTCCTCTCTCCCCTGATGACGTCTAGAAGATGTCCGGCCCCCCTTCGCGTATTGTTTTTCACCGGATTCCGGGGAGTTGGGTTTTCATTTGATTTGTTATTCAAAATGTTGCTCTCGCTGAAACGCCGGCCTCATTTTCGAGTCTCCGCTCGTTCCGAATCGTACTCCCGCTGCAGCGCTGGCCTCACTTTCGCGCTTCCGCTCGCTCCGAATCGTCCTCCCAGTGCAGCGTTGGCCTCATTTCCGCGCTTCCGCTCGTTCCTAATGGTGCTCCCGCTGCAGCGTTGGCGTCATTATTTCCAGTGCCATGCCACGGCATGCCATGCAATACTATGTGGTGTTCCACTGCGCGATGCCATGGCTTCAGCTGCAATGCTAGGATACGCAGTGCTTCACTACGCAGTGCCACGCCATGCTATGCCATGCTACGCTTTGATCTTCAACGCCACGCTATGCCATGTTCTGTTATGTGCCGCTGCGCGATGCCATTATTTACGTTGCAATGCTTTGTGATGCAAGTCTTAACTACGCAACGCCACGCCATGCTATGACGTACTACGCTCTGCCGTGCTTTTCTACGCCCTGCTATGCCGTGCTCTACGGTGCATCGCGCACCCTCTCGGGGTCATCGACATCCGACTGTGCGAATAGAGAGGAGCTCTACGCTATGGTAAGGGACGGGAGGGAGGGGTAGGACGTCATACATGACTCGAGGGCACCTAGCTTGACACCCCTCCCTCCTCTTTCTCCTCCTCCTCCTCCTTTCCCCCCTCCTGATTGTGCTCCTACTCCTCCTCCTCTTCCTCCTCCTTCTCCTCCTCCTCTTTCTCCTCCTACTCCTCCTCCTCCTCCTCTTCCTCCTCCTCCTCCCAGTGTTCCAATACGCAACAGGCGCCTGCACCCTGTATTCCGGCGCATGCGAGCCAGAGAGTAACGACTGCTGGGATTACTACGTTCTGGAAGGTGCGTCCACCGACGCGGGAGACGAGACCGGAGACGAGGCTGGAGACGATGACGTCGACAAGTTCAAGGAGGCCATCGACGCTGGAGACAAGGCCCCCCCCGCATCATTCGGGCGTTGCTAGAAGTGTCTTTGGCCCAAGGTGCCCTCAGACATTCCAAGGAGGCCCCCGCGGCCTCCAAAGAGCCTGTCACGGGGTCCAAAGGGCCCCAGGGGCTCCGAAATTGAGCGCCGTTTCTTGCTAGGTTTACGCGTTGAAATTGCGTGCAGCGCGCATTACAGTTTCGTGCTGTACGCATTGCTGTGCTGCACGGGTTGCAGTTGCGTGTTACACGGGCTCAGGTTGTGTGCACCTGGTATTGTGGTCACGCGTTGCGTATGTTGCAGCTGCGTGCTGGCAGGTCTTCGAGTGTTGCGTGTTGTGTGCGTTGTGGTTGCTTGCGTTCTTCACATGCTGCACGTTTGTACGGGCTGCATGCGTTGTGCGTGCCTCATTTGTTGCAGTTCTGTGTTGCAAGTGTCGCACGCTGCAGCTTTGTGCCGCGCAGGAGGAGGAGGAGGAGGAGGAGGAGGAGGAGGAGGAGGAGGAGGAGGAGGAGGAGGAGGAGGAGGAGGAGGAGGGAGGAGGAGGAGGAGGAGGAGGAGGAGGAGGAGGAGGAGGAGGAGGAGGGAGGAGGAGGGGAGGGGGAGGAGGAGGAGGAGGGGGAGGAAGGAGGAGGAGGAGGAGGAGGAGGAGGAGGAAGGAGGAGGAGGAGGAGGAGAGAGAGAGGAGTGAGGAGGAAGAGGAAGAGGAGGAGGAGGAGGAAGGAGAAGGAAGGAAAGAGGAGGTGGAGGAGTTGGAGGAGGATGAGGAGAAGGAGAAGGAGGAGTATGAGGAGGAGGAGGAGGAGGAGGAGGAGGAGGAGGAGGAGGAGGAGGAGGAAGAGGAGGAGGAGGAGGGAGTCGTGGTGGTCTTCTGGGATCCCGCGGGGCAGACGCCGAAACCGTCACGTGTTACACCTCGGCCGTGCCGGGGCGGACGATGGCGGTGGAGGAGCCCTCATGGACCTCATTCGGGCCATCTTGGGGCTGTCCTGGGCTCATGTGTGGGTGGTTTCTGGGGCTTCGAGGGCCTTCTTGGAGCCCTCCGCGGTCGTCCCGGGGCTCTCTTGGGGCTCTCGTGGCCGTCTAGAGGGTCTCTTGGGGCCGCCGTGAGGCCGTCGTGGGCCGTCCAAGGGCAACCTTAGGCCGTCTTGAAGTCAAATTGGGCCGTCTTGGAGGCATCTTTAACCATCTTCAGCTGGCGGAAGCTAGAAGAGAAAATCCTTGAAGGACCATCTATGCTGTGGGTTGTTTCGGGTCCTCCGCAGAGTCCTCTCGGAGCCTTCCTCGGCGGTCTTCAAGGCCTTTTGGGCCGTCTTGGAGCCATCCTGGGCCGTCTTAATGCCAAAGTGGGTCGTCTTGGATCTATTTTGGGCCGTCTTGGAGGCATCGTGGCCTCGGGAGCGCGAATATGTTGTCCCCAACCCTCCTTGGTTGGGTATTCATTTTGAATAGAGCACTGCCGTCTCCACTTCTCCTTCTCCTTCTCCTCCCGCCTCCCGCCTCCCGCCCCCCCTCCTTCTTGTCTCCTCTTGCTTTGTGCGTAATTGCCGCTTGTGTGTGCATGTTGCCTGCGGTACCTGTCTCCGACTTCGCCGACCTTCGGGAGCTGACATTTGCGAAGCTGTCGTCGCTTTCGATGGCTGCTTGTGGGTCCAGCGGAGCGAGGCACCGCGCGGATCTGAGCGAGACCTCGCCGCCCCTGAGGAGCTGCGATCTGCGAATCCGTCGCCGCTTTCTAGCGCTGCTGGCGGGTCCAGCGGAATGAGGCACCGCGCAGATCTGAGCGAGACCTCGCCGTCCCTGGGGGGCTGCGATCTGCGAAGCTGTCGCCACTTTCGAGGGCTGCTGGTGGGTCCGGCGGCGTGAGGCACCGCGCGGATCTGCGAGACCCTCCTTCCCCCATCCCGCCAGCTGTTCTCCCTCCCTCAATATCCAAAAAGGGAATCGACATGGGGGATCATCTACGACGATCCGATCGAGAAGGAGGAGGAGGAGGAGAAGAAGCAGGAAAAGGAGGAGGAGGAGAAGGAGGAGGAGGAGGAGGAGGAGTAGGAGTAGGAGTAGGAGTAGGAGTAGGAGTAGGAGTAGGAGTAGGAGTAGGAGTAGTAGCAGTAGTAGTAGTAGTAGTAGTAGTAGTAGTAGTAGTAGTAGTAGTAGTAGTAGTAGTAGTAGTAGTAGTAGTAGTGGTAGTAGTCGTAGTAGTCGTAGTAGTAGTAGTAGTAGTAGTAGTA